>JAECUM010095503.1:0-42500 GCA_016617855.1 Megalonaias nervosa
TGTAATCGTATTTGGTGTTCCATAATCCACCGTGCCCATATTCTATACAACTTTTCTTGACATCTTCAAGAAATTCCGATCGTGTCGTTTTCCATGAATTTCTCTCCTGAGCAAAATGAGTAGCGATTGACGGAACAGTAAAACAATTATTCAATAATTGTCTAACTATGACATCATCAGAGGTATATTCACGCCAAAGGCGTTGCGCAAGATGTTCCATTTCCTCATGGAGAGATTCTGTACGATAAATATCACCATTAGGTCGTACAAATTGATCATAATGATTATATTCCGAACTCTGAAATAACTAAACAGAAACAGGATCGGTTTTACTAATATTCTTGATAAAATCAAAGATATCACCGTCATAAAATTTAACCGTTCTATCTCGTGGAAATATTGTTACTGCGGCAGTCCATGCGTGCGCGTTATGATCAATAATATCTATCGGAGTTCCATTTTTTATATACTTCGGTTTGTACAAAATCTCTCCGGTTAACGTTTTCACTGCTATTGGAAATCTCAATTTCTTCTCTAGCTCAGCAACGTCGCTGATAGACGCTCCGGTATCTTTAACCGACTCTGCCCAGGCATTTATTTTTTTACGTCTTAAATCTGTTAAGCCATTACCACGTATTGCGTTTGTAAAATGTTCTGTAACTCGTTCAGCTACACAGTTTATTCTTGATATTTTCATCGGCTTGAGATCTGCAACATTAGGTTTATAATTCAGCGGAAATATTCCATAGACAACCGCAGTTACAGGGTACGATTTCTCATAATACGGTTTATCAATGCCAGTAAGTATTCCAGGTTTGGATCTGTTATTTAAGAGAACAATATTACCCCCGGACTGCACACGGACTGGATCACGCTTATCACGAATAATCCAAATATCTTCTTCTGTATTTACAATAAACTTTATTAAAATGAAATATTTTTGATTATCAAGGTGATTAATAATTACTTTTCCCCGTTTGTCATTCATCATATTAACGATATGTCCTATCCTGAAAGTTGACCATGCATGAACTGCACCATCGTCACGAAATTCCTTCTTGGCCTCACGGATACGTTTAGTTATATCCGCATTCGTTAAAGCTAGATCTTGCATCGAAATACTAATTTTATACTCAGGTAGTCTGTCAAGATCGAATCTGGTTGCGTAGGGTTCAATTGCGGATAATTTTTCCATATTATAATTAAGGCAAATATATATTTAATTGAACATTAATCTTTTGTATATGATTCAACCAAATCATTGTCACTGGTTAAAAATCGGTTATACGTCTCCGTGTAACAGATCATGCGTGAATGAACACTGTAGTTATCATATGCAATGTGTCAGAAATGGGAGTCTAGGACCAAAACCGTGTATCGTGTGTAGTGCTGGAGTGCGAGGAAAGACTGAACTGTGTGCGCAATGCGGTGGTAAAAAATACAGAGAGTTGAAACGATATTATGATAAAAAATATAACGCTGACTCTCCTATAAAAACCGAAGATTATCTGGCTAGATTTTCAAAAAACAATGATTTAGACAAATAAATATTATATATATAAATGGAGCAAAATGAGTTTGTGTCACATCCAATCATTACTAATTATGAAGCATCTCGAGAAGGTGTGATTAGAAACTGCAGATTGAAAAAACCAGTCGGTAGTATTGATAATACTGGTTATCTTTGATTTACTGCTAATGGCAAGAAAAAAAGATATTTATCTCATATATTTACCTACGAGTGTTATTTTGGACTGATCAAGGATGGGTATGTGGTGGATCACATTAACGGCGATAAGCTTGATAATTCGATTTCTAATTTACGAATTACTACACAGAGTCAAAATTGTAAATCCGGAAACACAGGAAGGTGTAAATTATACGGAAAGAGAGCTATTAAATCAGTGAATACAGAGACTGGGGAAGAAATTAGTTTTGAATCAATTAATTCTGCTGCCAAACACTTTAATATAGCATCTAGATCAGTGAAATACGTGGCAGACGGGGTTACAAAATCTGCTTTTTCTTTCAAATTTGGACAGAATGTTATTTTTCAGTACTTGGTATCAGATGATCAAGCGAGACTGAGGCAAGCATAAAACTTTTCAGTATCTTTTACAAGCAATAATACATGATATTATTTAGCTTGCAATCTGCATTCAGAAAATATTATAAGATCTTAAGACGGTTCTCCAGAAGTGGGTTACATAATCTGTATTCGATGGCACAAAACATCCTTTACTTAATCAGACTTAATTATATTTTATAAAGTTATTATTTCGTTGATTTTATTCTGAAAACCGCGTTTTTTCTTCGTTTTTTTCTTTTTGCATGAAAAATGACCAAAAATCAGTGAAAATCAGTCAGATTTTGACAAATTCTGAGGGTGGAACCCCCAGGAAAGTTAACGGGAATTAACATTAGGTTTTAAATTTATCGATGAAAAACTGGTTTTTTCCGGATTTTTTATCATAAAAATGCATATAATACAAACAAAATAACTGGAAAAAACCGGTTTTTGATCGATAAATCAAAAACCTAATGTTAATTCCCGTTAACCTTCCTGGGGTTTTGACCCAACGAAAACTAGCAAACTCAACGAAAAACATTGCACAACAAACACGGGTAATATTATATTTGTCTATGATACCTACTGAAACATAATGATTGGTATACAATATACTTGTCAATATGTGTAGGTTGCATTATACTAAGCAGAATGTTAATTTTCCCAAGGATTTTGTTTAGCTATTATCACAGTTCCTGACTCTGTCAGGGGTCCATCATTGTCGCTGTCATTTTCACTCGTATTTTCACTCGTATTTTTACAATGCTCTCTTAATTGTCTTATACGAAAATTCATAATTTTTTTCTGTTCGTATCCATGAGATAATTCTAGCTTGATTTTGTCAATAGCGTTTGAGAGAGGCACAAACAATTTTACTTGATCATCAGTGACAGTTGCCAGTGACTTTAACATTCCTTGCTGGATAACTTTCATAAACCTGTAATCAGCGGATAGCGTGAATCTGTTATCATTCTTTCATTGTTGTAATGAGTCAAAATCACATAGAATCTTTTCAGCATTAAGATTATCAGTTACATTGATACCGTTATGTTGTAATTTTTTAATCGCAGAAACAATGACATTGATATTTTCAAAATTCATTATATAATAAGTGTTTATTTAATATAAAAATAATATTTTGTTACAAAACATATATCACAACACAACTCCATATGAACTCCCAGCTTGTCATATAACATGCTGGAAAGTTCAGGAGCATTCTGAATTAATCCCCATGTGATCCCCTAAGGTGTCAAACAACATCTTAGTAGGACCAGAGGAAATTCCGAAAGACGAAACACAAACCCCATGTGATCCCCTAAGGTGTCAAACAACATCTTAGTAGGACCAGAGGTCACATATAAACTGATTGATGAACAATGATTATATATTTACAGATGGTTATGATGTTGATTTTTGCGGACGGCACATTTTGACCTTTGTGAACTCCCCGGTTGCCTTTTGACATCCGAGCAAGTTCAGAGGTCACATTTATGATTATATACAATGAAGATAATGGTTATATATAATGAAGGTGATATATGGTTATATACAATGATAATAATGATTATATACAATGATGAGAATGGTTATATACAACGATGATTATGATTATATACAATGATGATAATGGCCTTTCTCTACCTGTGAACAGAAACTAGCACACCCACCCCCAAATATCAAATCCGTAGGGTGCAAAACTGACACCTACTACGTGTTGACACGCGGGTAGGTATACTAATTTCTGTTCACAAATAGACTGGGGCTCGGCCAAGGCCCCCAATAGATTATAAATCTTGGCCTAAAATCGCCTCCCGCAGACAATTTGTCTTTCTCGGGTTTCGAACCATGACCCTCCGGATGAGAGTTTCTACGCGCTATCAACTGAGCTATCGGACCTTGTTATAAATACATACTGAAAAAGTTAATATGTATTTACCAATAGCCTTAGCTTAACAATTTGTCAGTCATATCGCTACATTCCTAAAAACTACAGTAACAAAAACCAGTTTTCTGTGTAAAATGAGATTTCTAGTTTCCAAAAAATATATATAATTCTGTATAACATTGAGTCTATGCGTATAACCAAAGAAATTGATTTAGTCATAGCAGATGTTCTTAAAATAACTTTACGCGGCACATATACACAGCCGATATGGAATAATCAATATGCAGCCCAACCTTCTAGATAATAGATTTCGATTGCGCACTGTGTGCGGATTTTATGTAAACAAAGAATACAGTATTATAGACATCTGGATATTTTTTTTTGTTATGATAACGCATTATGATTTCACATACAGGTTTATATTTAGTTCTTCATTTCTTGTGTCTAGAATGCGATTGCTTTGGTCTGTAAGTTTAAAGTGTATTCTTGATAGTAACGGATTATGAACTCGCAGGTACACGGGGTTAATTGGCTCTGATACAATTAACGAACCGGGAGGGACCGATGGGCTGAAACTGTATAATATGTACCCTTGCTCCGCCTGGCTAGACTTAGAAAGATCTATCTGATAGCTACCTTCAATAACATCGCATACCAGATTGATTGCAATTGTTGTTGTTATATTTACAATGCCTGGTGATATATGACGTCCGGCACCAAAAGGGTTGTTATTGTGTTTTAGTATAACCGGTGGTAGGGCTATTTTTCTCCACGATTCAGTTACTCCCGGATAATATTCTTCAATAAGATCATTTAATGATTTCTTCATTTCAGCGTTATTTAAATCTGGTATAACAAATGTTTGTAATTCCCCTTCTTTTATTTTATAATGATTAAGAAATGATTGCTTAGTTTTTAGTTCTGCGTGTTCATTTCTAATAGTATCAGTTGCAGCGTTTATAATACTTCGATTGGCGATGTACAAATCGAATAAGATACCATTTAAATGTTTTATTGACTCGATTATTTGCTGCTTTACGTTATCGTTGTAATGTTGTGATAATGAAATAAGTAAATTTCTTAAATCATTAAATGTTTTATCGTATTCAGGCTTAAGAGTATTTAAAAATTCTTTAAAAAATTCTTCATCAACAATCTCTCTATCACGCGCCCCTGGCGTCCTGATAACAGTAAGTACTGATCTATTTATCTTGGGGATCCCTTTACCGTCAAAATCGGTAAAGTAATATATATTACGTTCTGAATAATACTCAAATATTAAGTTCCATGGATTTTTTCCTCGATATTCTAGATCTTTAATGAATTTTTCTTCCCTCGTTTTAAACTCATCTTTAGTTGGTTCTGAAACTCCATTATAAACAGGTGCAACTTCAGGCCATCCTAACACTGATCTGATCGAACTTTGATAAATATCTACGAGGTAATCAGGAGAATCTATTTCAATCGCCGCTGATAGTGTTGGTTCATAAACAGTGATGGCTATTTTAGATTCTTTCCCTGTGATAGATTTAATTCTGCGTTGAAATTCATTGTTGATCTGTTCTATTTCATAACTGCCAGTTGTAATTCCAACGACTTGCCAATCAGGTGTTCCATCTGGTTTATTTTTATTCGCAAATACCAGTGAATTATTTGCTGGTTGTCCACCAAATGGTTTTGACCTGATATTTGGCCAGCTATGATAAACTCGAAGCTGCGCTAGCGCTATTTCCTTTGCTGGAATTGCAGTCGGAAAATTAACGCTAAATTCAGGATTGGTTGAACTTAATGATATCATAGTAGTTTTTGACGGTGTTGTATTAGCTACGATCTGCTGAAGTAATTCTAACGATGACATTATTGTTATCGTTATTATTTAATTCTCCATCTTTCCGTTATTGTCACTAGCGATTATAAATGCTTCATCGTAGGTTTTCATTATCGTTACGAACTCCTCATCGGATATTTTACCATCACTGAGATACGCTGAAATATACGAGCATAATTTAGTGTAGGCGGCTGTTGCTGTGTGCAATTTCATTATGTACTCATTTAGTTTATCATTTGTACACGTAGATATTTTCTTAGCGATAATACTGAAAATACCTGCGCATGTTGTTGCCGTTGAAACTATAATTGTTACAACTGCAGGCGCTGTCATCGTTATTGTTGATAGTAATAATCCAGTTCCGGCAATAACAGCAGAAACCGAGTATACCATTATATCAATAACAACCATACGTCGCCGATATTTTTTTACCTTTATCGTGTAATCGTCGATGATATTTTTTAGTTTGGTTTGACACTCACATACTTGAGTGTATCTGTGACGTTGAACATCGATAAATGACTCTTGATTCATTATATTTATCTAGATAACTAATTGAGGAGTTTCACACACAAATTCCAAGCACCACCAGTATAGTGCTCTGGTTAAATTTTTATCAGATGCTTCCAGAAATGTTTCTTCCGCATCTTTATTTATTATAACGGATACAACTCCAGAAAAAGTATTGATTGAATGACGCCATGGAAATGTAGTAAATATACTGAATTTTGCTATGCTAAATATAGACAGCCTGTATACGCCAGTGACTTCTGCGGTGTGTTTGAGATTATTATCTTGCAGTGTCCATACTCCTAATCCTGATGATACTGTGTATACTACGTTGAAGATCTGCTTGTGAGGCATTCCAGCAAGTAACTTTGTTACTAGATTCGTTTTTTCAATGATATTAGGAATTCCACTAACAATATCGTTGATTTTCATGTTAATGTCAGCGAGATTAATAATAACAGTTGGTGGAGTTCCAAAAAATTCGTTAATAGCTCTGTTTACATTTCTACGAAAATTTAGAAATGTTTGCACGTTATTAAAATAATCAGTTCTAAATGTAGCAATTCCATCATTGATTGTCGTTAACGAAGTCATTATTGGAATTTCCTTATCGTCGACGTATTTCTCCGTTGCGGCGTCGAAATCTGTTTCTGGTGTTCTGAGATTATTAATACCATTATTATCCATGTCGAGAAATGCACGCATTATACCACCGCGCACTGACACGTACTTGGATTCTTGATCATCGACGTATTTTTTTTGTTGCGGCATCATTATCTGAGGTTGGATCTCCCAGATATGTAATTTTTCTTCTTGACATAATAATGTCACCGGTAATTATACCACCGCGCACTGACACGTACTTGGATTCTTGATCGTCTACGTATTTTTTTGTTGCTGCGTCTGTATCTGCGATTGGATCTCCAAGATGTGTAATTTTTCTTCTTGACATAATAATGTCACCGTTAAATACATCACCAGTTTTCTTAACATTGTCGTTAACCGATTTACCGGAATCCTTTATTTTACCCTGGTCAGCAAAAGTAACGATATTATTAACAACCGCGTTGGGAATTCGTATAAGTACATCTAGTAGTTGTATGTTACTTGTTTTTAATCGTCCTTGTTTATCCTGAAAAACGACGACTTCATTTTGATCCACACTTGTGATATTTAATAAATCATCGATTTCATTTCTGAGCTGATCAAGAGTTGCATATTTAGATAAATCAACCTTCTTACCTTTCTTCCGAGTAGATCTTCCATAAATATCTACCATTATATTTACTGATATCTGTTTAAGTGTTATGACGTAGTGTAGTGAACGCGTGCACGACTTTATGAGGCGGCGCTGTTGATTTTGATATAGCATCAAGCACAGCGAGGGTTTCACGACCGCATATTGGAGGATCAGTTATTTTTTTGTGTTGGTAGCGTTGAATACCAGATTGGAATATCGCCGGTAACGTACTCTAAAAATTCTTTTGGTGGTGCTAATCCATACGAATCGAAATAAATAATTCCACGTGGATCAATTGCATATCCTACCCAGTGCGTGCCTGGGCCAGAGTTTTTATCGAGATTAATGATACCGGTTTCAATTTTGTTTGTTTTTTTTGGCAATTGATAGCGCATAAAAAAAACACCTCTGAAGTTTTTTATATTTAGTTGCTTAGCAGCATTAAGTAAATCAAAATTGGACATGGGTGATATTAGTAAACTGTCCCGGGAAGTCTTAGACCCTTTCCGTACCACGAATACTGGGTTCCTGGTAGTCTTAGACCTTTTCCGTACCACGAATACTGGGTTCCTGGTAGTCTTAGACCTTTTCCCTTTTTTTTTTGATTCCTTGTCCGGTTGCTTTCTTTAACACCATTCCAGCAGCAGTTCCAACAGCGCCTAATGCAGCTGCTTTTGCAACAGCTGGGGCTGCAGCTGCTATTAAAGCTGGTATAGCTGCGAGAAGTGGAAATATACCACCCGATTTAGCGATGTCTTTGATGGCGCCCGCAGAAAGATTAAGTTTAACGCCTTTATTTGATTTTTTAGCGTCGTTGAAGTTTTTAAACTGACGTTCGGTCAACGATAGTTTATCTGCACCGGTCATCTGTTCTCGTTTTAGCGATATTTTTATTCCATAGTTATTTTTTGATGCTGATTGCAGTCTTTTAATCTGACCAGGAGTCAGACTCACACTAACGTGATGATATGACATTATTAATATTATGAACGATCTAATTACATGTTTATTTACATATTTTCTACTGGGGCATCAATAACTCTCATGCGACCACCAACACCTTCGAGTAACATCGATTTATCGCTGAGTATAACGGCGATTGCTCTATAATTAGGAATAGCTCCAACATTTCTATTAACACGAGCTCGAAAATGAATATCTACAACAGATTGTCTGGTTAAATCTAAATGTTCTAGTGAAAAGTAATAAATCGGATACAGCGATGTAAAATCTAGCTGCGATATTTGTAAACCAATATCAATGTTTTGATCACGTCCCATGAACGACATAAGACGATGATATGCACGTGCTACATGATTTTGATCGAAATTCAGTAATATATCCTCGGATGGTTCTTGATGTCCATTTATCCTTAATGAAACATCAGAAACACCGAGTTGGTCAAATATCATGTGACTATGTGTTTGCGAGTTTACTCGTGCAGTATTTTGAAACGCAATAAATATATGTCTTGGTGCAGAAACACCTTGCTGAGAAGCTATCTGCCATGTAAATAAACCATCAATTGCACTCTGAACAGCATCTGTGATCATTGTTAACCATGACAACGTTGATTTACCGCCTTGACTCATAAAAGATAACAACCGGTCTTCTTCAGATATTGACGGAGTCATCACTGGCATCCACAGGGAAAGTTTTGTTAGTATTACTTTACCAGCATCACCAATAGGTCTCCATAATGAAATCACTATCATCGCCTTTTCGTACAAGTACAACCGTATGTTTGGCTCCGAAAATGACTTTTCTGACATTTCTACAGAATCCAAAAATATGTGACAGTGGAATTGCACATGAAAATCTTCTCCTATTACCTCTTAACATTGATCTACGTGCTGCAAATCCTAAGTTAAATTCTGGATTTGGAAAAGATAAATCTTCAATAACAGCAGGAGCAGCAGCTCGATCATTGGGCTGTCGAATAATCTGATTTCTGTTATCAGGATGGTCAGAAGTATCCTTGACAAACATCATTGATGGACCAGCTGATCTTGAATAATCGTCGCTGTATCTTGCAAGGCCTAGTATTGTTGTAGCAACATCAACGTCTTTCTGGATTGATTCAATATTTTTTTCCATCAATCATGTACGTAGCGCTGTCAAATAACGCCATAATACCATTATTAACAAAACCAATCCTAATATCAGCGACGTATTCGACATCATTTGTCCTTATAATTTCACCTTCAAATTCGATAAATGCTTCAGCGGGTAAGAAATATCTACTTGTATCCTGAACCCGTAGTTCGATTCGTCCACGCTGATCTGGAATTCGTGCGTCGTAAGAATAGTACTGATAATCGCGCACAGACTCATCTTTGAGAACTGGTGCGTCCATGTCAAACGCGGGGTCAGATACGCGCTTAAACATCTTTATTATTATCGTCTTCGTCTAACACGAAGACCACTTCGGGAAGTGAGACCACTTCCTGCTATCAGACTAGCGGTTATATTTTTTTCCTTTTCCGACATTGGTACATCAGCCAACTCCGCTAGTTTTTCATTAGCGGCTTGATTTATTATTTTACTTACACTTGCGGGCATCACTTCAGTGCTGGCCAATTTCACAGGTTGAGGTCAGGTCGCTTGTGGTCTGCGTATTAATCTTGATAGTCTATCTTTGATTGCTGAGAATGCTTTGCTAGCAATATTACCAACAGCGCCTATACCTTTTTCACGAACAACATCAATAGCTTTCATTCCTAGCTGCTTTGCAATCGGTATTGTTTTTGGGGCTATTCTTCTAAACAGACCCTGAACAACATCACCTAATCCATCTCCGTAGGTCACTTTGTATACTGGTAATCGAGAGTTTATTACCCTGACCATGGTAGGTCCACGTTGAGTACCATGCACGATCATTTTGTTATTAAATGACTTTATCACTAATTGTATCTAATCACTGTGGTAGTCATCGGCGATTTCATTAATGAGAGACCGATATACATTAATATTTATGATACCACCTGTAAATAATCGTTTACAAATATCAGCTGCTTCATTAATGATTTCTGATGAATTATTACCAGCTCGTTTTCCTCCAATGAGGATTTCTAGTCGATTAACGTCAGCAAGAACGTTATTGGGACAAGTAATAAGACCACTTCCTAGACCACTTCCAGTTGCTCCGGGAGCGTCTTGAAATTCTTCTTCTTCTTCCTTACCTGATGTTTGGAATCGTTTTTGTTCTTGTTTTTGTTGTTGTAGATTTTGTTGTAATCGTTTTATTTCTTCTTGTCGTTCTTGTTCTCGTTGTTGTAGCTTTTGTTGTAGTTGTTGTGCTCGTTGTTCTCGTTGTTGTTCTCGTTGTTGTTGTTCTGGTTGTTTTTGTTGTTTTATCTCCTCTCTTCTTGATTGAATTAAATTATCAATTTCCCTAACATAACCCTGATATAATGAATCATTATCTCTAGCTTGTTCAACATTCATACGTATGCGATATAAATATTTGTACCATTGTTCACTGTTTTTAATATCTTTAGCGTGTTCAGGTTTTATTAATTTACTTCTTTGACCAAAACTATCCACAGCAAACTCAGCTAGTTCATCTCGGTTCAATTTATTAATTGCCTTAATAATTTCTTCATCAAATTTATTTATCAATTCAGCAGTACTTATATGACCTGCTGATTTTGGTTTAGCAGCTGGTGCTTCAGCACCTTCTGCTTCATCATCTTCAGGTTGATCTTCATCCTCAGGTATTTCCGGGACTGGCATCGCAGCAGCTATTTCGGCTGGAAGTTCACGTAAAATTTTTTTTGTTTTTTTTGTTCTTCTTGCTATTTTTTCAGTTCCTTCTGCTATTTTTCCAGTTGCTTCAGCGGTTTTCTCTAACACAGGTTGAATACCTTTAGTGGTCTCAGTCTCAACTTGAGATTCCTGACGCGATTGTAGTTGTTGCTTAACAGAATCACGAACGGGTAGATATTTTTTAATTGCCTCTAGTCGCCTTCGAGATAATTTAGCTGAGTGTGGTTCTCCAATACTCATTATTGATAATATTTATACTTGCTGTTTAATTCATAGCAGCAGAGAGGGTGGACGACATACGCGTAGTGACCAGATTGTGAAAAAAAATCAGAAAAAATCTGGTCAATTAGAGAAGTTTTCATTATTAAGGCAAAAACTTTTTTTTCCAGCCTTCGTAGGAACCCTTAAATTTCAAAAATAAGGTCTCTACAAAGTTGTAGGGTCCACCCTCTCTGCTGCTATTAGTGTGTTGTTTTGTATGAAAATTTATATTAAGTTAGCACTCTCATCACTATGTGATTGTTTTGTAGGTGATATGGGTAGTTGGTGAGAAGGATGTTTTCCTTCACGTCCGTGCTTGAAGTATATAAATTGTAGCATTCGTCATTTGTGCTATTCATCACTGAATAAAAAAAATGGCCAGCAACATCGTAGAGAAAATGAACAAGTTGCAGGAGGTATTAGACCATTTGGGAAAGGTGTTGGAAATGTTGGTGAGGGTAGAGTATTGGTGTCATAACCCCCATCGTGTAAAGATGGAAATCAGCAATTTAAGAAGAGCCAAAGAAAGACGAAAAGAACTGATCGAAAAGGAAAAAGAAGAAAAGGAGGATAAGGAGGAAAAAGAGCAAATCAGAACTTACAATGATAAACTTGAAAAAGAGAGAAAAAAAAAGACGAGATAGAGGTAAGGGAAGAAGAGGAGGATGAAAAGGATGAGAAGGAAAAGAAGAAAGAGAAGAAGAATATAGTGGAGAAGATCAGGTGCTGGTGTGAAAGAAAAAGACAAGACAGAAATTAGAAGAACAAGAAGAACAAGAAGAACAAGAAAAAAAAAAAAAAGAAACCTAAAGGCCCTTTTCAGGACCACTTCATTGCCTTGAAAAGATATCTATTCTCTCTTGCCTAAAAAAAAAAATAGTCGATTTTTTGTGTGATTGATTTATGTTCATAAATCAATGTTTGTGTCATATGTCCATGTCTATGTCTATGTCTCTATCCCTGTCTCTAACTACGTCTCTATGTTTATGTCCCTAGTTGTCCCTAGAATAGCGCGTATTCAGGTCAGCCCCTTGCCACACTGTTCCGCCCGACTGAGGTCAGCCACTTGCAACATTGTTGCCAGTGTCCAGTACCGTAATGTCACCCCTCACCAATTCCTATTGACCCTAGACAGACCAAATTCATTGTCGCTATTCATTCACCATGTTCAATTCCCACTGACCCTAGAGTAGCCCACCCATGTTAAAGCCCCATAGACCCCAGAGTGCAAACGACCAAATTTAACACTAAGACCCCATAGAACCTAGGGTGCCCCCACTCACTGCTGACGCTCGTATTTAACGCTCGCATTCTTACAAAACGTGAATTCAATATTAGACAATGGAAGTAAAGTTTTAGGCTCTTTATCTTTCTTTTAGTAGTACCCTTTCTAACAGTAAACATCAAATCATTAGTAAAATCTGTAACGTACTTAAATTCACAAAACCACGCACCATTAGTCTCCATAGTGCCTATCATTTTGCCGAGATACCCTGATAGGTTAACATCGCCTTTTTTGAGTTAATTTCCTCCCATATCCCCTTCCCCGCTTCTTCTCAGTCCATTGAGCGCTTTAAACAGTTTAAACATAATATGTTGTGCTTCCAATAAACCTTTTGCCGACGTAATTATTCTTTATGTCTCCAGTTATGTTTCATTAAACATTGTCACTGTGTAAATTTTACACGTAAAACTTGAATAAAAGTAGATGACATTCAAAGCATGTATAGTCCCAGCAAGAGCAAATATTATAATATATGGTGGTTTAAAGGCTGATTCCTAATGAAAATGAGTTTTGTTTCGTGAAATTACCTGTAAAGGCAAGAAGAGTGTATGTATCCCTGGATATATGTCAGCTGATTGCCGTCTTTACAAAAATTTTACTAAATCATACACACAACATTTTTAATATTTTCATAAAGTTTAATGAGTAATGAGTATTTCGTTCGCTTTTAGATTACTTGACTCGAAGATTTAGTAAATTTATTAGCGACTATTGTATACATTCAAACATTTTACTACGCTCACTTCAACCCATTTTGCCAACACTTCATTCTGGTTCGGAGGGAAGAAAAGTCACTTGGCCCAAAAGTCAACTTCAATTTGTACACTATTTAGGCAAAATGTATAACCGTGTCTATTCTGATGTCATGCTCTATAGCTTTTTACATCCAAAATGATAATATAAATTACAACTAAAAATGGTAGAAAAATACAGAATTGTGTTCTTTTTCAAACTTCTCTCTTAAACACAAAACATAACCCACCCTCTCAAAAACACCACACCCATAAGAAAAATAATACAAAACACAGCAGAAAAAGTACCTTGCAACTTGAGTCTTTCTCTAAATTGAGTTAGTGTGATTCCAACGACTTTTATAATGTCTGGTAAAGACTTTTGGATGTTACAAAGTGATGAGGAAATTAACTTCAAATCATCATTGACTGTTCAAACATACAGCTATGTTCATAATTAATGAAAATAACAATTCCCTTGAAAAAGCTGTTGGTGAAAATGAAATAGCCCATATTGTAAAGATGCAGATAGGATTGGATAAAACAGCATTACTGTCTTACATAAACGCACAGGTTGCTAAAAAATCTGCACTGAAGCAAATTTTAATTCCCGGAAAAGAAACATTGCTAGTAGCCATTGAAATTAAATAAGTATCTCTGTGCTGTTCTGTATTCAAACTTTCGTCATCGATGGTACGAGATTCCCGAGTTTTCAGTGGCTGCTGATTTAAATTTCGATTGTCCCTGAATTATCATTAAGTTCCTGATTTTCCTGAAACTTAAAAATTCTCCGACTTCTTCCTGATCTATTGCGTATCAATTTCTCACGCCTAAATGTAAATGTGGATTAAATTAAACATCTGATCCTACATCTAAACTGTTCATTATAAGACCAACAAAAGTCCATATTTGTAATCTATGCCTAATATGTAACCGGATTTAAGACCATTATAATGCTTTCGACAAAATTCTCTGTTCCAGTCAAATTGCAGTATCTACCCAACCTTGTACTTATTCTTTGCCACGCTTGGGAAAACTCATGCTAAAATGTGAAATGCATGTTTTCTTCGCAAATCTCTGCATTATACTGATATTCATTACCATCTGCTATCCGTATCCCAATGACAAACCCGACATATATTTTTAAAACATTCCGGTCGGTTTGTCTGGAAGCGGACTGTATGCATTCATCGATGGTGTATGCATCACTAAAGGAGGTTAGGCCTTGAAATAGCCCTAAGCCACATAACACTAACTTCAGGACGCTTAGTTATTATATTGCGCATTATTTCTAGTAACGGATAAATATGTAACAACGATGTTAATAGAAAGGCATTCTAAATTCTAACACAGTCCTGTAAATATATGTACGATCAACATAGATATGAAGAAAAATAGTATATAGCTGGAAGGCTGCACCGTCAATTTACACAGAAGCTGAACATTGAACTTGTAAGTTGGTTTTAAGATAAGTTTGAACTTTATTGCTTTATCACTAATGTTTATCAAACAGCTAATATATTCAGATAAAGCCAAATATTTTTTTTAAACAATTGTTTTTAGTTTTGGGTCTAACACAATATCCTTGTAATGACGATGAAATCAATAACACGGTTAAAGAAAGAAAGCTATGATATCCAAAGTGACAGCGCGATAAAATACGAAACAAAACAGCACCTTGAAATTTGACCCTAAGGAGTTTATTGAAAATCAACAGACTTGAACATTTAAAGCAATTGGGATCTTTGTATTCAGTCAGTTTAAAGAAACAATTGTCTCTTCAGTCCTAAAATTATGTTACTTGATAAATCTCAACGACGTCTTGAATGGCTGTTAGAAGGGTAGTTGATTCAATATTTGACATGAGTTATAGTAGTTAGGGTGGTGGATTCACGGTTTGACTTGTATTAAGGCAGGCACGTTAGTTGATTCAATTTTTTACTTCAATAAAGGCATTAAGGATAGTTCATTCAAGGTTTGACTTGAATTAAGGTAGTAGAGTACTTGTTTCAAAGAATACAATTTTTAAAAGTTTTAACTTATTAGGCATCGTGAATTTTAATTCTGTAAGTTTATATCATAGCGAATGAAAATTTTTCAATTTGAATTTCAAACATTTTAAACCAACTTTAACTAAAAGATTTATTTGAGATAATGTAGCTAGGTGAATATTCCAGTGAATAGTATCAAGAAATTACTACTCATTATGTACCAATTTTATAGATTTTGTAACATAAAGAGATTATTTATTTCACTAAAGATTGCTTGACATTAACTTTTAAAATCCATATCATTTCAAATTTTAGAAAATTAAAATATAGGTTTATAATATAACCAATTGTGTTTTGATAGAATATATGAAAATAATGTTAAAACAATTTGGAATTTTTTCAAGAAGTTCCACTTTATGTTATAAAAATATCACTTTAAGTATTTTCGCACTCCGTTTCCTGATGGATGTTTCAAGATCTACAACGATATGCATACTTTCCTATCTGTATTTCCTGTAAAGATAACTTTTTTAAAATAAAGGCAATTGAATGCCCTTCACACCTGTAGATTATTATGACAGCAACAATTCTTATGGTCCAAGGAGTAATGCTGATTCACTTTTGTCGTAAAAAGAGTCATGTAGCAAGTGCGAAATGAGCAATCAGAGGAGATACAAAGAATAAATTCATTGGTAGGATAGGATAGTTGTGACAATGGTAGCAATGTTGATATTTTCTCGCCAAAAAGTTTTTTTCTAATGTTAACACTACTGTTAACATTTTCTTTCGAAACACTCGTCATATATTAAATGAAGAGACTCATTCCATTTCATCACTATAACATATATTATAGGTAGTTCTTTCATTCCTATCTTAAAGACCCTCCGTGTGGGTTCGAGGACATTTGCCAGATGCATCCCCCCGTATGTCGTAAGAGGAGAGTCAGGACCAAAGGTGTGTCATTGATAATCGTGCTTGGCTCTTTATCCGAAAGTATCTGTATTCAAATTGTCAATGGATCAGTCTGGGTTGGCTTCTGAGGAGCGTCTTTGGCCAGGACACAGTACTTCAATCACCTAGGCACTAAATAAAGCACTGAATCAGATCTCCTAAAGATCATTTATTGAAGTATATCATTCTAAATGAAATGGCAAGGTAGAGCTAAAATAAATATATATATATATGTAATATATATATATATATATATATATAACAATATATATATATATATATATATATATATATATATATATATATAACAACTCGTTCCACACAGCATCGTGAATATTTACTATCTGTAACTCGGTAAATGTTCAGGTCCGCGTCATTAATGTAACTAAAAGTATCTAATTCGTTTAACGCGAAGTATTTAAAACGACTTACTTTTAGCTAGCCCGCTTAATCCAAAAACAAGTTCAAATAATAACAACAACAAAGAAACAGTCTAACAATAACCACAACGAAAGTAAATACATTACCACGAAGTCCAAGAGGAAACAGTTTGTATAGAAAGCAAACTGACACACTCTCTCTCTCTCTCTCTCTCTCTGCTGACCATACTGACACGATGCATATGCAGTGTCTATGTACTCTATAGAGTAGTTAAAAATAAATATTATTACGTCCAGACTGAACACATTGTGAATGAGTGGTGCAAAGATAAACACTATCAAAATCTATTAAATGGAACTTTGATTTTAAATGAGCCATTTAAAACCCGACAGACTTGAAATTTTACAGAAATCAATATCTTTAAGCTAATGCATCTTTTAAGCTTGAACGTAAGTTGTCACTAAAGTTACTTTGCCAGTTAATTTACCACTAAACCGCACCACCACCACCTCCTAAATGAAGTAAGATGGTTAGCTGATTAAAAGTTTGAGGCATTGTGTCAATTTGAAAAAGAAAGTTGATGACAGGTGTTCCTTTAAATATATTGAGACAACAGTCTTATGGACAATCATAGTTGTTATGACTATGAATAAGAGGGACTGCAAATAAATTCTACTGTTTCTACGGTAAGATTTTAGTTCAATTTGGAACAAAGCCGTATTGTTTCTGTAGTTAGCAAGCACGACTTGCTACCAATGTGGGGCGAGTTCGAACCGTGACCATTCAAGACAGGGTCGACCTTCTTGGCATGTTTTTGGGCAGAGAACGTTACTCCGAATGCTTCAGCACGGTATAGTATATAATATACCGATGTGATGTTGAACAGCTAACATCCAGAAAAACCAACCTATTTCGAAAATAACTTTCACTGCATTGCATACGTAACCAACCCACACCATCGTCGTGTTCAACACATTTTCTAGTTCAAATTCAAATATCCGTTATATTAAATGTATGCTACTAAACCCCAACAATTCAAAACATATTTTCAATTACAAATCAAAGTGTCCTTAATATTAATCTATTCTATTATATTTTCATAACTTTTTTGCCACCACTTCTAGCAGAATCAATAACAATCGCTTCTGCGTCAAAAATTAACCCATTACGGTAACATTGACAAGTGTCGTATGATTCGTCGCTGTAACTGTTATATCAGAAGTATGGATAAATTATTCCACTGTATCACCGTGACTACTAGGAAAACATGTGTTGAATGTATAACTGTTATGTGACGTGTGGAACATCTATTTTGTTCAGACGTCATTTGTGCCAGTTGGTTAAAGATCACCGTCATAGCAAATGACCGTGCACTGTGGCTATCTTATTAGACTGGACATGCGCTTTGGGATTTTCACTGTGAAACAAAAGGTTGATGCATACCCTGTACTCGGATTTACTGGGATAAGTGATGCCATGTAGTCTGATATCATGTGTCGTATTATACATTGTACTCTGATTTCATAGAATGTATCATGTCCTGTACTCTGATGCCCTGGGATGCATTTTATCTTGCACTCTGATTTAATGGGAGATATTAAGCCAGTTTCCTTTTATATACTATGCATTGTATTATGATTTCAATTTTCTATCATATTCTGTACCATGATTTCGCGGGATATATCATACCCTGTACTTTGATTTCCTGGGATGTATCATACCCTTACTATGATTTCATTTGATGTATCATACCATGTACTATGATTTCCTGGGAAGGATCTTACCCTTGCTATGATTTCCGGAAATGTATCATATCATGTCCTTTGATTTCCTGGGATGTATTACACCCTGTGCTATGATTTCCTATGATGTATTATACCCTTACTATGATTTCCGGGGATGTATCATACCCTTACTATGATTTCCAGGGATGTGTCATACCCTTGCTATGACTTATTTTGATGTATCATACCATGTACTATGATTTCCTGGGATGTATCATACCCTTGCTATGATTTCCTGGGATGTATCATACACTTGCTATGACTTCCTTTGATGTATCATACCATGTACTATGATTTCCTGGGATGCATCATACCCTTGCTGTGATTCCGGGGATGTATCATATCCTGTACTTTGATTTTCTGGGAGTTAACATACCCTGTATTTTGATTTCCTCAGATGTGTCATACCCTTACTATGATTTCCAGGGATGTGTCATACCCTTACTATGATTTTCTTTGATGTATCATACCCTGTACTTCGATTTATTGTGATGTATCATACCCTGTACTTTTATTTCATGTGATGTAACGTACCCTGTACTATGATTTCCTGTGATGTATCATACCCTGTGCTATGATTTCCTAAGATGTATCATATCCTGTACTATGATTTTCTTTGATGTATCATACCCTCTTCGAAAAACCTAACCATCGTAATTGTGTGACTTTCTACAGTGTGTTTGACGTTAGTATCATGTTCTAAACTCTTCCATCCCTCCAAGATGATTGTTATGTATATGGTCGCTTTATTACATTTATAAACGCTTTTATAACAGAGTGCTATTTAGAGTGTTCTATAAATAATCTCAACTCTTGTAAACCGACGTTTCCAAGTCTTTGAAACCAGTCACAGAAAGTACATATCTTGTTTGCAGAAGCGATGCTTGCCAACACCATTTCGATCATACATGTGACCTGGAAATGTGACCTGTTTATATCATGAAGAATACACATGAGTTATGCATTCAAGATAATGCGCCTTTACATTGTTTTCAAATAGAGAGCCTTCTCAAATGTCGGACTATTATCTCAAATTTTACTTACACTTAAAGTCAGAAAAAGCGATATATTTGACTGAATTCCTTCTTTGGTGCTATATCAAGGTCATCTTTTCTCATAATTTCATTCTCAGACGTAAGTCGCTTATGTCATTTTTTAATTTCCGCTACTTTTAGAGAAACTATCGGCTCTGACATTTGATGGTCATGTTATACGAGAGATAATTATCAAACTTAAACATATTCAGGTATGAGCAATACCTCACGCGCGATAGCAGATTTTTAAATTATGTGACCGCTTATCTAAACTCAAATAAAGTGTATTGATAGGCAAAGAACAATCAATATGTTTTTAAAGACAAAGTTGTATGGGCAAAGTTCCAATAGTTTTGTTTTTTTTTCTTTAAGAGGTCCTTTCAAATCATATTGGAGAAAAAGTTCTTTAAAGATTCAACTATATGAAGAATACAAAGGATCGCCATTGATATAAGACAATACTACTGTATTCCATGATGCACTTTTTATTTTGTTTGGAACTGATTTCACCTATACCGAAAACAACGGACTGCATAATGACGAGTACGTAATTGTAGCACGAAAATAAATACAAACAAATAAAACTTAAAAGTCATGATTTTGAGGACAACAGTTCTTTACAATACTCCATTTAAACGAAAAGAAAGATACACGGTGACATTTCCATTAATTGCTTGATATTCTGGTGGGAAACGTTAATTAACCGATTCCCTGAAGATAAAATACGTTTCCAATTCAATTTTCATGTGCATAACATAAACTTTCAGTAATTAAAACTACATATCACTTGAATCAGGAAAGCGGCACTTTAATCAAAACCAGTTCTGTATTACTTTGTATGTGCTGATATAACTGCTTGGCATTGTATTTTGTTTAAAGTTCTGTTTTTATATTGTATGTTTGCTTTGTGAACAATACATTCCACGTACAATACTTAATGAGCGTCGAATCAGTTTCAGATGATACATCCGAAGTACAGAAAACAGACTGGGCTTTTATTTTCATAAAAGATACAGATGCTTGAAAGATCAGTCTGCGTTGATCCCTGTGCTGTGCCACTATGCAATGCACTTTGCTTCATTTTTTTATCGGCACTAAATATACTGCACGAGATGTTGTGATGCAAAACACCAAAACAAACTCAATGGCACCTCCCCTCCATTCCTTTCAGCTCTGATTTCATGGCTATTTGACTACCAGCCGTTTTGACTTTTGTCCGACAGTCCAACTGTTTGCTCCTCAGAAAGATATATCCACTCCAAATAGATTATTTAGATATTATTTACATATTTGTAAATCTAGCCTACAACCCAAAAGGCGTAGTACCCTTTGTATGTTTCAAATACATAAACTCCCAGAAGTTTAAGCAGGAAAAAGTATAAGTGGCGTTTTATAACTCTGAAATATAAAAATGGAAAAGTCGCTGATAATTTGTGGTGTACTGAGATGTTGAAATATAATACAAAACGTCATGCTTCAGTATTTTGTACAAATTTGTATGTTGATCAAATTCGGAAAAAATCTAACAGTACATGGAAAATGTATATGTCAGAAGTGCTAAATGTTACTTTCAGTTGTAAAGTCAACATCATAAGTCGGGTTTACTGTGCGCTTGTACCATTTACAGAGGGTGCGTTGCTCTTCAACCTCCAGATGTAATGAGGCTTCAGCCTCGCCGATCTCTGTCAGATCAAAAGCTTGTTAATGTTGAGGCTTTGGGTATAGCGACATTTGTATAATTGCTCTATAAGTGAGTAATATGAAAATTTAATTTACGGGGGGCGGGGCAGGTTGTAATGTGTGTGTGTGAGAGTGTGTGTGTGTGTTACTGCACAACCCTCATTTCCGCAACAGTTCATTGTCACTAGGTCATGGAAACAGCAATACTGAGGTTAAAAATTTGTGTTATCCTTATAGTTGCTATCATTCTGATTGATTCACATACAGAATTTCATACAAGTGTTAGAACATGACCCAATATAAGTATTTGAAATTTTCGATGAAAGATCTGTGCATGTTTATTAAATATTATGCAAGCATTACATCGTTTATTAAGGTTGTGTTTCTGACCACCAACAGTGAATAACCATAAAAGGGGCATTTTCAAAAATGCTTCCTTTCTCTTCGAAGTTAATTAATACTTTAAGGCAATGGTTTAATTGATTTAAATTAAAACGCTAAACTTTATAAGGGCTTTTCCTTTAGATCAAATTCATAATCAGAACAGAATACAAACATCTCGAAATGGGAGTGGATATATATATATATATATATATATATATATATATATATATATATATATATATATATACGTACGACCGGTATCTCTAGTGACGCATGCGTATGTCTATAACAAGTCATCAAACCATAACGTAGTAACTATTCATTACCTCGGACGCTCGACAAAGCCACTCAGAACATACGTTTCAATCTCTTGTAAGATACACAATAGCATATACATGATGTAGAAAATGTTGATACTGCTGAATTTAGCTGTGCTTATTATTTTAAAACATATTCACATGGCAATCACTGATCCAGCTTTTTAAATAAGCCCCCAAAAGGTTTACATAACCCCATTTTGAAACCTTAACACATAACACAATTTAGAAGAAGTATATGTTAGGATAACAATAAGCAATACTGTTTAAGTTGTGTTTTGATTTTCTTTTCATAGTTTCCATGATAGCTTCTTTATCTTGGGCCGTCATCTCGAGGACATCCTGAAGATACAGTAGAATATCCCCTGGAAGCACCTGCGGTTGTCAAAGAACAGGATGAAGTGAGTAAATGAATATATTCTTTCTTGTGAGTTTGAATGTCATTTCGATAATTTCAGAAGCTTATTCCGAATAGTTCGCGTGCACTTTGGATTTCAAAAGTGAATACATTGCTGTAAATATGATTATCTTCTCCTATTTGCATTTAAATATCATTGTCAGTGAGTCCAGCTATGCCACTGGACGCTACAGAGAATCCGCAATTAGCTCATTTGATTTTAGAATACGTCGATTCTGCAGAGACTCAGCATATATATGTTTGCCTCCCTTCTCCCCTCCTCAAATTATTTTGTAAATGAATATGTATTGTCAATGACTCATCTTAAACGTGTGTGAGAGGGAGAGAGAGAGAGAGAGAGAGAGAGGGAGTCGAGAAAGTTTGGTTCTTTTTCAGACATTAAACAATTGTTGTCATAAGAACGTTACAGCCGTTTCTAACCTCAAGCGGAAGAATATTGTGTTGAACACCCCGCATATAGTTGCGCAATCATAAAAAGCTATTTTGGTCTCTATATGTATTGCAAAAGGTATTATCATTCACAAGAAATCACGTCATGGTCTAAAAGCTATATCTCTATTTTAAAATGTATGATACTGTAGTATACATTTCATGTCCTTGTAGTGTTACATGCTTAGAATTTTCAGCAAACGTTACGACACAAATATCGACTTGTCATTGACAAACTGAGTGCTTGTGTCTTATAAATATTATGTTTAAGGCCGTATACTAAATAGCAAGGATAAAGCCTTTACGTATCTTGCAACAATACGTAGAAATACTAGAACAGTAATCGCGCTATACCGCTTGGACCAGAGGCTTCGCTTTTTGTGAGTAACTATACTGATATCATAACATTGTCTACATTGTCAAAACTGTTTGCCCGAAAAGAGTCAAACAAATATTGTTGCATTCCTCTTTACAATGTTTGACATTGTAATGGCGATACTCGACTCGTGCTTACTTGTTATGTTTCATTTTAATGGATTTTCTATAATAATAATAATAATAATAATAATAATAATAATGAACAATTTAAATGGTTCATGGTATACAATCATAATAAAAATGAAGATCATATTGAACTAATGAAAGGTTTCTACCTTTTGATCTTTTCGAGGCATTTATTGATGATGATGATGATGATGATGACAATAATGTAGGTTAATACTGTCATTATTACTGTGGTTTTATTTTTTTATGTTTTGCCAGTATTTTTGACAATGATAAGGACTTGCACCTAGCTTAAATGTCAATTTAGCTTTCATACAAATATTGAGAAGTATAATAAGTATTTCTTTTAATAGTAGATAAAATATTTCAATTTGTTTTTGTAAGATATTACCTGTATCATTACCCGACTTAACCGAGTACATATATTCATTTTCAGATATGGTATCGTAAAATGTTATCCATGAAGCGTTAGAAAATATATAGAGCAAACTGTACATTTTTAAATAAGTTTGTTCTTTCTTGTTTGTTACTCAACATATTTAACCAGTCTCTACAAATTCTGGATTTTAGTGCTATGTAATCAAGAAATGTTCCTGCTATACCAAAATTGGCTGGAGGTACTTCTTGTGTTTGTATTTGGCAATTATTATTAAACATGGTAATCATATCAGCGGTTCAATTATTTTTTCCAACTGCTATTGAAAATACAAAATTATATATATTTCATATATTAGTATTGTGACACAGAGGTGATGATATCTTCTAGAGATTCATTCGTAAGTTGTTTAATGTATTCTGGCCACACCTCTGCTGTAAATTTCCAAATTATGCTGCCAGTATGATCAGCAATTATTATATTTATACATATATTACTAATCAATCATTTGTTATTGTACAGACAAAATACATGTAATGATGGTTTCTTTTCTTTGCTTACTAATTCGAGGTATCAGTATAACAAAGTATAAATATTATTTAAAAAAATAACTTTTGTTATGTTGGTATTGTTACTAGCTAAAAATGTGCTGACATGAGCAACAAATTGCTCGTGTAAGTTTGTTTTTTTCTTTCTTTTTGGAATTTTAACGTAGCTTTAAAAATTTTTCAGTCATATCGCTACCATGTCTGTATTGAGGCAGTTTATAGTGATGCAGACATGTAGCATCATGTCCCACCCAGTCACATTAGCCTGACACCAGGCCGACCAGCCCTATCACTAACCTCGCATTGCTGAGCGCCAAGCGAGGCAGCTGCTAGTACCATTTTTATAAGTCTTTGGTATGACTCGGCTGGGGTTCGAACCCGCGACGTCCCGCATCCGAGGCGGACGCTCTAACTTCTAGGCCATAGAAGCTGTCTTGCTCGTGTAAGTTTTCAAAGCTAGATATTAAGCTTATATGAAAAAGTTGTCTCATGTGAATAGATTTTATCTGTGTTAAAGCTCGCATTAACGGCTATGAATTCTCACCTGTTAAAATGTACAGAGAAAGGTATGTCAGATCTCGTGTAAGCTACTCAAAAGCAATCTATCAGCAATTTCCTATGGGGGATTTCTTAACCAACTGGATCTAACTGTTCTTACAAATTTAGTGGATTGTTAGGATAGGAAGTACTTATTATGGTCATCATCAGAAGATATGAATTTTAACTAATCATTGTGATCTCATTACAAACTGTTCAGAAGTGTTATTCATTTTTATCCGCTTGCAAAATGTTAGAGAGAATCCTGTTATGAAGTTTTCTGTCAGTCTGTTACCAACTTTGTTTGCACCAACTACAGTTTCCAAAATTTGTCAATGGCCAGCGTTTGGGGTAAGGAAAACCCCTATCGTTTTGGGGATCAAAAGCTTAAAAACCAAGGTCGCTGTGACTGAAAGCCGAATTTTCTCATCATAATATCTTGAGTTCTCTACCTTCTACACTTGCCGCACTTTGTAGATATCTTATACTTTGGGTAACAGAAAAAAACCCTGTGACGTCAGTGACCAAAAAGTTTCAGATAAACATCGCTGTAAAAAAGATGGTATACGCACAATTCCTCGAGCTCTGCACCATTAGTGCTTACAAAATTCCTTGGATAGGTTATATTTTCGTTAATGAAAAGGTCTAATTCAGGAGCAGAAAGTCTAAGGTCATGGTTACTGTGACTAAAGAGACACAGCGACATAATCTCTACATCATATACCTTAACTACAGTTTGTGGATGACTTTGTTTTGAGGTAATGAAGAAGTCGGTTAATGTTAGGATCAAGGGTAAAGCTCACTATGACTGAAAGAAAACAAAATGTTTTCGCACGATAACATTAGTTCTGAATAATAGTCCTGGACCAAACTGTGTGGATGGTTTGCACATAGGAATTAAAAAATCCTGTAGATTTCGGGTCAAAGATATCAAGGTCAATGGGACCGAAAATAAGTACAATTGTTTCTATACAAAATTAATGCTATCTACATAAAGGGCCGTTTAACATACAGATAAGGCTGTGGTTTATTTAAATGAGCAATTTTAACGCCAGTAATCGTCAGTGTGGTACATTTAAATAGAAGATTTCTCCCTTGTTTGTTGTGAAACATTAGTTGGAATTATTGCTTCTTTAGGTGTTGAGGATCTTATCTATCAACAAATTCTTAGATAATTTAAGATTTATCTTATGGATTTCCAGGTTTGCATCTGACGTTTACATAATGTTGTTCCTAAACTGTGTTGATCTGGTGGAAATATTGAACATACTGAAATGTTTCCTCTGTTTCTTGTAGGTGTTCTGACAAGTTGTCCCAGTTACCTGACAGTTGAACTAGACGACAATTGTCTTAGTCGCAGACTGGACTACTATGGGGTAATGTTCATGTGTCCAGTGGAATTCAGTATAAATGTGCAGCTGGAAGTAGCTGGAAGAGCAGCAGGTCAATATCCATGATGAGCTCATTGTAGTCCTCATTAATGACATTTGTGAAAAGTCACCAAGACCTAGATCATGGAAGCAATCCAACTTGAACCTACTGCTAAAGCTGAACCCGCTGTCATGTTCCATCACCACTCACCATGGATACCAATGGCTGCAATTGTCATCTCTAGTATCATTGTTAGCCTATCGTTTCTAGTAATTTACATTTTTTGTGATAGGAAGAGGAAGGTTATGAGAGGTATTACATTACCAAAACCCAATCTAGGTACAACAATAACATTTCTTGGCAACACGGAAATAAAACAGAAGGAAGACGATAAGGGACAAAAATTACAGCTAACTGCAGTTGTGTTACTCGTACTGTATATGATATATGCATTATTATTTACATTCTCGACTATGTTTGGTGTTTTATATCTACTACAGAATCGAAGTGCTGCTAATCTTACTCTTGCATCACATACAAGTACAAAACTGCATAACTGGATTCAGAGAGAACTGCGGCACATGAAAATTTATGAAAAAAGGGAGACATTACGTATGATCAATCTGACACGAGAGCGACAGGAAGAATGCACATGTTATCTAAACAAGTCCCTAAATTTAGCAATCCAAAAGCAACGAGAAATACTTAGACAAAACCTCTTGAAGATGTATCAACCAAATGGAACAATCCAGTTGACGATTGAACATTATTTTCAGAAAATGTCTGAACAGCATCATGAGCAGAAAGCGGAATCTATCACTGATTTCAGTGATACATTAAACACAAATCTGCACCAGATGCACACGGGCTATGCTGCTTACATGAGAAAAGTTGCAGAAAACGGTTGGCTGGAATTTCCTAGAGAGGTTTTCCTGAAGCAGCTGTATGATGAGGGTCAAAACGTAAGCAACGTCAATGAAAAACTGCAAGAATTCATGGCCTGGATGGAGATAGATAAAGTGGAGGAAGTCATGGGCTATAATGACTATATTTTGAATAGGTGAGTATTTGTACTCGTACATCCTAGCTTAAAATCACATATGATCTGTATTGATATTTCTATTTTCCGTTGTCGAATGTACATGGAGATTTTCTCTCAAGTACACTAAAATCTCACAACTTCTTGAACGTACACAGAGATCTCATATCTCGTATACTGTGATCTCACACATTGCTTCAGGAACACAGAAATCTCAAAGCTTGTCTGAAGTACTCTCAGTGATATAGATATTAGCAGTAGTAGTCTTGGAGATGAAGAACATTATGGATCTGCCAAAAAATGACCAACTACACATTCTTTAACAAACTGGAAGTCAGAATCGATCCCAGAAACGTAAGGAGAACTAAGACAAATAAATTACAGCTGCTGCCAAGCTGATGGTTACCTCTTTTCAAACTTAGACATAAAACGTTTTGAAAACGCTACACTTTGGTGTAAAAACAAATACTGAAACAAATAATAAATAAGATCAGTTTGACTTCAATTTCGTTACAAAGCTATTTACATTTGAATGTAATTTTCAGTTGCATACATGTGGCAAACATTTACTTGATCTATTTTGGTTTTTATTTCATTCCAGGTTAGAACCCTTTGCTTTAATAATGACTCAGATTAGGGAATAATATAATCTTAAATTTTATTTCGAATTTTCATCTCCGAATTTGTAGATTACTGAAGCTGATGCCAACAGCTGACGTATCCACCTTGCACGCTAGTGCCTCTGTTCCAGCCAGTGGTTCAAAGCCAGTATCAATCAGCTGGTTTACATTTATTTCACACTCCCCGCTGAATGACCTTGATATTACCAGGCCAGACTTAACAGACTTCCGTGACATCTTTAGACAACCGGATGAAAACATCACTAATAACATGAAACAAATTCTTTACCCCGTCGTTGTTGGGGTGTTTGCTTTTCTAGACATTTGTAATTTGGCTAATCGTTTCTTTTGGGCCTTGAAATGCTTTCAGCAGTTCATGAAAGGGATTAGGAGCAATATACCTACAGACTCGATTACGAGAAAAATTCACTTTATTCTGACTGGAATTGGCTACGAAAAGACTGATGATACAAGTGAAGATCAGTATCAATTTTATAACGAAAGCATGGAGGGCTTTTGGGGCGAGAAGCCTGAACTGTACTTATTATATTGCCAAGCTTCACCAAAGTCAAAGGAGGACATTTTACTAGAAATGTCGTCTCAAAAACAGAGTGTGAGACCAAAGATATCCATTGTCAAGAAGACGTCCTGTGGCGCTGCAAATAATTTGATAGAACGTTTGCAAAAATATGCGATATATCTTTACAGACTTTTAATTTCTCGGTTTTTCTGGAAATTTACACTGATATGTGCTTTCTTTCTATTTTTGTGTTTTGTAACCAAAGCAACCGATGATCTTGTCACTTTGGAGATGGCTTCAGTTCTGACAGACACTGAAACCATGTTAAATATCTTGAAAAGTCAAAACAGAATGACCAATTCTGTGATAGTTCAGTATTGTGATCATCTGAACAAGTTTCTGAGAGAGTATCAGAGTGATTTAGACAAGGATCTGGACTCCATAAACTACCTGGTACAGGGGTTTTTGACTGAACAGGTGAGTGCCAATGTTACTAATGAATAATTACAGATTTTTTCTAGTATTCATCAGGACCAGGTACTTGGACCCAATTCCAATCCAAAATATCTTATATGTTTCCCAATTCTAAATTTACTTTTCGCACTTTTGACGTTATTGTTCACAATTTCAATGATGTTCCTATAGAGGAGAAATGTAATCTTCAAATATAAAAATCAAGGTGAATTTTCGAAAAATTACCAATATGCGCGCCGTAAATCATAGCTTACTAACTTGTATCTCAGTGAATACAATTCGAGTTTCCTCCTGCAGTCACATAAAACAGATCTTATGCAGCCTACAGGTCTTCCTTAACTTAATGCGTGATCATAGACCGCCAACAGATTTGCTATTACATAATGTCAGGTCTCAGACTGCCTACAGATATTCCATCACATAATGCCAGGTCTCAGAATAATTATCTGACATCACATATTGCAAAGTCTTAGACTAATTTCTGCCATCACATAATTCCAAGTCTCAGACTGCCTACAGGCTAGATCCAGATCTCCAATCATATAATTATATGGCCTCCAATAGCATAATTGTACCAAATTGGAAGTATACCTTCTCAAACGCTGAAATTGTGCTGAGAGTTATGGTAATAAGCTTTCATGCATTTTAATATAGCAACTGCACGCGTTAATGAACATTATGTTTATATATGAATTAAACAGTAGAGCTTCAGGTTCACCGATATAAATGGATCTTATACCCCTCCTCCCCTTTTTGTACGTTTCGAATTCCATTACTGCAAGGCAAAGACTTTAGAAATTGACTTAGGGTGATATGTTGATTAGCCAGACAAATGCTCTTATATTTCAAACCAACTCCTGGGAGGGGGTTGTAGTCGCAGGGATTGAGTTTGGATGGATACATAGTACTATTAACTATAATACAATATACTGGTTTACCAAATCTACAAATTTACTGTAATAATAATAATAATAATAATAATAATAATAATAATAATAATAATAATAATAAATAGAATAATTTGATTAGTCGCTCTTATCAACCAAAATGCATCGCGGAATGGGTAGGTTGTGGTAAATCCAAACATTTACCTACCAGCGAAAAAGTCTGTGCTTGATAATCATCTTGGCATTCAAATGTTCATAAGGCCTTCTTCTTAAAATGTTTTACTTTGAATATCTTCATAATTCACATTTATAGCGACATGAAAGTCTTGTAAATTCTTTCTCAAAACTCGCATATCCATCTGTTTTGTCAGTACACTCTGTATCAAAGTTTTCGGCCGAAATAAGACAAAAATCACTTGAACAAGTAGTTTACACACAACATTGAGGATTTCTTGACTGTAGCATAATGTAAAAATACAGTAACATCAATCCGGATAGGGCAAAAACACGTGCTACATTAATAATCGGAACCATCACACTCTACTTTCATCCATGCTTTATCTGTGGTTTGCTTTGTTTACAACTCACGAGACAGCACACCTAACTGATTGGTAAAGAGGGAAATTAGTACTCCTGACATTGATCGGCGAATGCTGCATTACACCAATCACCAAAATCCATTTGCTACAGTGTTACAGTGCTTGTTTTCTTCTGATATCAGATAGTTATCGTTACAATGCACTACGCAGTCATACAACTTCTCATTTATCATTGAAGTTAAATTCTTTCAGACAAATGCGCTAAAGAGAATAGTTTCAAGTTTGTGCAGCCTAGGCAGAGACGGCAACTGTGATAGATTTCCTGTTGATACAACGACATTCTTTCTCAGAAACTGCCAACTGTTATCCATACAGCCTCAATTATATACAGGTAAATTGTGTTCGAAGTTTCATGGCAACCTGAAAATGCTATCGATACTTAGATGAAATATCCCACAAACGTTCAAATTTCCGAAATTTAAAAATCAAAGTCAAGATATTTTTCAGACAACTTTTAAGGCCATAATGGGCATTTTAGTTTTTTAATAGACGAACTATTGTCCGTAGTCCATTATTTGTCCTTCCAGTAGTGCATGGTTCCAATCGTTAAACTTCCTAAACTACTTGGTCGCTTGTCAAAACTTTACAACACACACGACCATGTCCAGGTTTAATTGGTCCCAACTGAACATGGTGCTACTTGGACATCTAGTATGGCTGCTACACTCTAAATTCTTGAAAATCTAACTACTGATAAATGTATGGTCATATCACCACGGAGTTTTCACTAAAAGACATATGAAGTCTTGTTGGTCCTAAATGAAAACAGTGCTGATCTGACAACTGTTATCGCCACCATGGCAGACATATTCCTAATACAATAAGTCATATTGACATGTCGTTTTCACCAGGAAACGGTGTATGATATCTAGCTGGTCCTAAATGAAAATATGTACCGATTTGACTTCATACATGGCCACCACAGCAACTATCATGAAATTATTCTTGCCATTATTCTTCCTAAATAGTAAGTCACATCTATTTTAGTTTTTTCACCGGAACACCACTTATGGTATCTAGTTCAAATTCACTGTAAACTATGCCCATTTGTCATCAAATATCTCCACCATGTTGGTCATCTTTAAAATCGTATTATAATTGCTCCTCCAAAATTGAAAGTGATAATGACATACGGGTTTCACAAATCTCTTACATCTTCTTGGTCTTAAATGAAAACAGTGCCAATGAAGACATACCACATGGCTGCCATATAGAAGATATTGAAACCCTTGTTGTCCCTAATTCTCCTGACTATATGGTCATACTGGGATTCGGTTTAGCGCCAAAAGTCTTCTAATGGTATCAAGTTTGTCGAAAATGAAAATGGTGGCAATTTTCCATCCAATATGGCCAAGATAGCGACTAATTGGAAACTTTTATTGCTCAAGAAAATGTGAGATTTATTTCAACGCTCGGCAGTCGAAATGAAGTCATAGTTTTATCTTGAATTCCTGAAAATTACTTTGCGGCAGTAGAGAGTCAGTCCCATGCAAGAGACTCGGACCTATTTTAACTATCCTCGCTGTAATGACAAGTGGGCTTTTGATACGATTTGGCAGGCATGCAGCATGCGCCATGTATGTACATCCAAGTTTCCTATTTTAAATTTCGTCTAGAACACCACCAGACGAATTTCAACCAAATTTAGCAAAGTGTGTGTTGGCTTCAACAGCTTTCAGATTATGTCAAAGAAGATAATGTGCCCTGAAATGTGACTGCCGTTACTAATGAGAAAAGACACGGTCACCAAAAAGTTATTAGATTTGAAAAAATTGTCCTAACAAGAAGACCTTTCGAATTGTTACAAAAATGCGCTTATCTTCAATGAACTGTACTACGATTATGTCAAATATAGAAACAAAAACAAACATTGAACAGAACATATCCAACTTTGACGGAATATTTCTGACATTAACGCTTTCCATTTTATATAACTAATGACAAAAAGCATGTTGGCATAAAGCGCTGCCATTACTAAAAGTAGAAAAGCATTTAGCACTTCTTCGCAAAGGTTGCAAGACAGACTTTCACCAGTTTACAGATTTCTGATACAAAGGGCTTTCATATCTATATAAACATTATTCTGGTCTGCCATCAGATGTGGCTGACATTTTTAGAACTAGAAACTACAAGCCATTTCTCAAGACTTTCTCGGCAGAATTTGACCAAACACATATCATTTTTTGCAGAAACGGCTTTAAGATCTGTTCATTTGATGCAAATCTGCCATCAGTATCACCATCATTACTAAACATATAAAACCTTTACATGACTTCTCAAACATGAATAACATAACGTCACCAAATTGTACAGAAAAACATCTTGGCGAGAAGGGCATTCAGTATTTTACAAATGATCTTTATAATTCCTGAAGTATTAGTACCATTATTAAAACTTTATTAACAAATTACAATGGTTTTCAACCAAATACTGAGCAGAATCATTCACCTGATGTGAAAGCATCGTATGCGACAAAACGGACTCTAACTTTTGTTCCTCTGATGTCAATGTCTTCTTTAGTATGATTGTTCTTTCCAAAAATAGAAAGAAAAAAAAACCAACTCAACTAAATCTAACAAAACCTGACAGCAAATTTTGCAGAAATGGAATTTTACATTCATTACAATTATGCCGATCCATCATCAAATATGGTCATGTTGCTGAAAACAGAAAAACAACGTGTTTCTTTCAAATTAAGCCTAAACAAAATGTAAACGGCTGTGACAGAAAAGGTCCTGGCATAACTGTCTTCTAATACCGGATAAAGGATGTTGATGTGCCAATAAATATGAATCACAAAAAGAAGGAGCAAATTGGAAGTTATTATTACAGTGGTATACCCTGTCAACTTTATTGAAAGGAATTTCTACAGAAAAGCAGCCTGCTAATCCAGATTTATTAGTCAACCGCTCTTGCATTTAGCTATTTAGCAGATATAAAATAGCTGAGACGCACCTGAACGTGCTGTTTATCCGAATTACGAACTGTTGCACTTGTGTCTTTTCTCAGTCAGTAAGAACCTATTTGAAGAATATGCAAATGTCATCCGATGGCAATAAAAATAATTGGAAAATTATTGATTGTACATGTGGAAAATAATATCAAAGGATGCCATCTTCCATGAATAACTTTGTGAATAAATTTATTAGAAAAGTGTTTTTTCACAACTTGCCTCTAATTAAGTAGAACGTCTTTGAGTATATTTACCTGTACTATTTTTAAGCTAGTTTTATTAAATGTGCAACAGAACGTCCTTCTCTTTTTTTCTCGTGATAATCTTTGTTGCATATTTCTCGTTTAAGGATTTCAAGAGAGAGAGTATTCACAGGTTATGTATCATCGCAGTTATCACCCCTTGTGACCTCGCTACGCAGTATTCTTTTCAATACAGTTAATGTCTTACTGATGTTTACTTGCCTGTTGCTTGTGTGTCAGATACTGGCACGAATTATTTACCTATGCCTCCTGAAGTCCAACCGGTTGCAAATCAATCGTGTTTACCAGCGCCCCAGCACTCTCAACCAGCGGCAGGTTCAAAGACAATCCTTTTGTGACACAATCTATGGTAGTCAGTCTCTGAATGCCGAGAGCTGCGAAAGTGGTGTCTATGAAACATGACATTCAATGTCTTTGAAAGTGGACAGTTTATATTAAATCTTGCCTTATTGGTCACGTGCGCAATGCTTTTCTGCAATTTGATAATTTAAAAATATTACTGTGTATTTGTACTTGTTTAATTTGATTTCATGAGAGGAACACACACTCAAAAATTAGTTATGATTAAATAATATATATATATATATATATATATATATATATAGGTATATATATATATATATATATATATATATATATATATATATATATATATATATATAATGTGCTCAGCTGTATTTTGGTTAGGATTACAAAGAGTGTGACAATTTGTCAAAGAGTGATCTAAACGTTTCCAGTGTAAATACTTTTTTGATGACAATATTTATCTTCCTACTTTGCTGAGAGTGAACAAAAACTCATGGCATGGGTCATTGTATCCAATGTGTGCTAACTATTTACGATATCAATTATCATAATTGATTGAACTTATCATATCTCCATTTTAGCTAACTTGGTCATAAAACCAAATGAGCCTATTGTAGGGCTGTGTTTTGTTTGTGCTGTTTGGTGTCTGTTTACTCATCACGCAATCTTGATAATTTCTAATTGCAATAAAAAACACCCGTGTCAATTTGGATTAAAACTGGTAGCAAATGTGTCTTGTACATTATTTTATCAAACACATATGTGAAGTGGCTATACTGGTAACAGTGTGGATTCATTAGAAACGTGTGTTGAAAGTATAGTTTTGCTTCTTTTCTAGAATGGTTGAGTCACTTTTGAATACATTTGCTTGGGTTTGGTGCTGTAGGACACAGCACCATAAGCAGGTTCTTAATACGTAGGCAATTGGAGTAAAGTGTTCATGGGCACAACTCAGTAGCCTGTAGGAACTTATCTGATGGTAGGACGAAAATTTGTACCATTTTCGTAGCGGGTCTGGCATGCTAATTAATGAGCTACGTTGGCTTCATAATCAAACTTGGAGAGAAATATTGCCAAACGTTTGTTTGGGTTGACTCCTTAAGCAAGAGTGTGGCTTGGAGGAAAACCTATTTTGAACTAATTCTCTAGTGCGGCTTAGTCAGTTTGGATCGAAAATGGTATCAAGGGTGTTTAATGCTATGATTTTTCTCTAGCGTCTTCACCAAAAATACAGGCTATGATTTAACGTGTCTATTGTAAGGGCAGAGTCCTTTTCTGGAAAGGTGCTTTACGATAGTTTGCTTTATTTATTAGGATTTTAGTCATATCAACGAACCACATACGAATGTCATACTGCAAGCATACATATGATAAGATAAACATATATATATATATATATATATATATATATATATATAAGTATATATATATATATATATATATATATATATATATATAAAGAGAGAGAACAACTTTCATTCTAAGACTGTTTTGCCATAAAAGAACAAATTTGTTACATAAAGTCATAGTATCATCACATGCATACAGTCCAGCGAAAGGCATCTAAAATAGAAACACCGTTCAGCAAAAAATGGTTTAAATTTATCCTGACATGTGTCCTTCAATACAAGACACATGACTTAATTACTATTTCGCTTGCATTGACAATCAATATCTTCCATGTGACGCCTTGTTCTCTTTAATGTGAATAAATTAATCACAGTTATTTTTCCAGTGCATCACAACAGAAGTTATTTGTTATTTCGAGATATATGCAAAAATAAAACAAATGTTCATCAGAGTGTAAAGTTTCTTAAAACTGTCAATTATCAAGATCAGAATTTTGGGTACAGAAAATGTTTCATCCTGACAGGATGTTTTGTTTTTACATAACTTACATTTTCTCAGTTTTAGTACTCAATTTAAGATTCGCTTGATCGCATAAGAATACCGATAGTAAACTTATAGGACACTTCTTTATGCCATTTTTTCAGGGAATAATTGATATCAGAGGGTACTCTCAATTAAACATCTTATATAATTTAATATCGTCTTTCGGTCTGATATTTTCCAACCCCATGATGAAAGTTTTGATAATGTGGAGTTTTAGCTTACCTGCCAATTAGGGCAGGGCATGGCCCTGCGTCTGTAGTGCCTTGTGTATGCATCAACAGTTCCAAAGTTAAACATATTAGAAACCACCTGACCGGTTTTTATTGAATTTGGCAGACGACATCCATATGTAACCGGCAATCAAGTTTGTACAAAGGATGCTGATCTACTATCAAATTTGGCCCCATTTCTTAAAAATAGAAATGAAAACAGAATTTGATAAAAATTTGTCAGACTGCTGCCTGGCAGAAAGCCCTTTCACGTCTACACAAATTACGCCACCTTGATTTCAAATATGGCCACCATAATTAGTAATAGAATCCACTTCATAAACCAACTACAACTGATATTTTCGTTTTCTTTTTAAAACCCACCTATCTAATTTCTGCCAAACCTTGGCACAGTGCATCATGGTATAAGGCTTTTCATATTTGTATGCAGATCCACCATTAAAGAAGGCATGCATAGAATGATATCTTCTTTAAACCATCCAGCCATACACGGATTTTATAGCTGTACAAATAAGGCAAACCCACCCATGGAATATAGACACCATTCCTAGAAAATAAAAACTGTATCTTTAAATGACTTCTATTAAGAAACTGCTCTGGACATATTGATCAAATACTAAATTTTTAGAGACATCATTCTGGTAATAAGGGCTTTGAAATTTATATAAATGATGTGATGTAACATACGAGATGCTGAACAGAATTTGTCAGCTTTCATAGGAGCCTGCCAGTATTGTACAAATAATGCTGAAGTGCCATCAAATATGAACGAAGATACAAAAAACAGAAAACTTTGAAACAGTTGTTTTCATAATATATGCAATCAACAACATTGGAAGAAAGTTAAATCGAAAACACCCGACCAGCCCAATATTTGCCAGCTGATATTGTAGTCTGGCAATAGTAGGCAGATGTCACCCAGGTGATTGTCTGACCCATGTCGACACAGAACTCGGAGATTCTTTGAATCATCAGACCCTACTTTATTATTATGTCTCCCGTGGGGATTTTGATTTAAAGTTTTCCTTTGCAGCTTTCTTTAAGTTCAATAAGTTAATATGCAGATCATAGCTGAAAATAGTTCTTTGTTATTTTAGTGACGGTTATCAAATTCCACCAAAGATTGGTTAGATAAAAAGTCATTTCCATCCATAATAACAGAATTCAATGCAAGTTATGGATCTGTTTCAGCCTTAGATTAAAGAACATTGGCATTATCACAAGATTGCTATTATCTATTTCGTCATAAATTTGGAAAAGTCTATAACTTGGATAATTATTCTTTTCCGTTTCTAAACACAATCGGTCATTAAGAACTTGTTTATATGAAATGAAGATTTACAACAACAAAGTAAGTTTATAGAGTATTTGTATGAACGAAACTGGCATAAAAGATGAAAAGATATTTATTATGGAATTTACATTAAAGATGACAAGGTATTTATTAATGAATTGACATCAAAGATGACACGGTATTAATTATGCAACTGACATCAAAGATAAGGTATTTATCATGGCATTTTTTTATATCAAAGATGACAAGGTATTTATTTAAGAATTGACATCAAAGATAATAAGGTATTTTTTATGGAATTTACACCAAAGATGACAAAGGTATTTATTATGGAACTGACATCAAAGATGATAAGGTTTATTATGGAATTACAATTTTACCACAGTTTAGTATTTATATTCATCAGATGTCATTATGCTAATGTGCGTAAGCTAGTGTTTGTATTTGATAAGATTCATTTTAAGTGTCTGAGTCAGTGATTTTGCTAACTTTTTCACCCGAACAATGTTTACGTGGACACCTTGTGATTACACGCTATTGTGTAAGTGTGAACGGTCCTGCAGTCAGCAGTGATTCACCACATATAAGTAAAGTCATGACTGAAAAATATATGGCCACTATTATTATCATCATTTACAGTGAATTTTGAAATATCTTGACTAATTATCATTGAGTATAACTTTGAAATGTAATTCTGACAAGGACAAGCTGTTAAGGAAATACCCAACCTCGTGGTACTCTGTAAGATTCATTATCGGTAGCAGATGTTTCTCTACAATTAGGTACTACTACTGGTCCGTTAGTTATGACAATTGAAGAGACACCTGGATCTGTCATATTAACCAATCATTATACAATTAGCTGCAACACAATGTTCTTAAACCCAAGATATTTCAGAAGGTTTCCTTATAATTTATTTTTTGCGTGTATGCTGTTTCCCTTTGTATGATAAATTCCGGCAGGATGATGTGTATTTTAAATATAATTATTTTTAAGGGTTGAAACGTTTCGTGGTAAATATCGATGTTTGTCACACTGCAAATAAAAATTGGTAACTTGTCCATAAAGAGTCTGTGGTCATTTTCACTTAGCTCAACTGATAATACAATCATACAACAAAAGTCATTATGGGATGACATGTCGTATGTCCTTCCGTCATCCGATATCCATCCGTTCATGAGCTCAAGTTTCTTATCACTACACCTCCTACGCAATTAGGAGGTTTACCATGAAAATTTAAACACAAATTCATTTCAACGTCTGATTGGTCCTAAATAAAAATAATGCTACTCAGACATCCAATATGGCCTGCACAGCAACCATCTTGAAAGTTGTGTCGTCGCTACGCATGGATGGATGGTCATATCAATTTTGGTGTTTCAATAAAATACGTCTTTTGGTGTCCAGTTGGTGCTACATGAAGATGGTACCAAACGGAAATCAAATATAGCCACCAAAGCAGCCATCTCGGAAATGTTACAACTCTTGAAGAAAAAGTCATGTCAGAACTGGATTTTCTCTTTAAGACGTTTTTAATGTTTCAAGTTGGCTTGAAATTTAAATTGTGCCGACATAACACTCAATATGGCCAACACAGTAGGCAACTTGAAAATGTTCATGCTGCTCCTCCAAGATGAAAGGGAACCGTAGTGGCTCAGTTGTTTGCGGAACAGACCCACTATCGAGGAAGGGTGCAGATTGGAGTCCTAACATCGGACCAGCCTGGGTCAGCAACTATGGTGTGTCCCTGGTCATGGCACGATAGTTCAATTTCCTCAACACTAAATAGCCTACTTGTTTTTCTGTGCCGTACAGCATAAAACGAAGCCAACCCAAATTCTAGATGGAATGTCATATCGACATTGGATTTTGCCAGACGATTTATTTTATGTCTAGGTGGTACTCAGTGAAAATGATGGCGATCTGACATCCACAATGGTTACCATGACATCATGGCAACCATCTTGGAAATCTTGTTGTAGTTCTCCTTTTGTTTATGCTCATATCAGCCTAGAGGTTTGACCAATAATTACTAGCTAGTCCTAAATTATTTTGGTGCCCCGTAAACATCTAATATAGCTCCCACAATGAACATATCGAACATCTTGTAATTAATTCTCCTGATTAAATAGTTATATTGGCACGGAATCCTTACCAAACGTCTTCTAATGGTATCCAGTGTGCCTTAAATTAAAATTTTAAATCCAATATGGTTGCCACATGAGCTATTTTGAAAGTCTTATCACTCAAGAATACAAGAGATAGTTCATTACTTAAGAGTTCAAAGAAGAATTGGTCTTATCTTGCACTCATGGAAATTTATTATCAGTCAGTAGAGCATCAGTCTCTTGTTATTTGTTTTCATTTATAACTTTCAGTAAAACAAGAATTGGAATTGGAAACAAGACAATACAAAATGGCCAGTAATTCATACATTTGGAAAGTGGCAAAAGGTAATCAGTGGCGTAGCTTGGGGAGGGCGGGGGGGGGGGACAGTTGTCCCCGGGCGCCATGTGCCAGGGGCGCCAAAATGAGGAAAATACAACTATTCGTTATCTCAGATGCACTCGAAGGGGGCGGCAAGTTTATGTTTTGTCCCCGGGCGCTAAGTACCCTCGCTACGCCACTGAAGGTAATGTAGATATATTTTGATCAGGGTGAAACTCCTTTCATTACATCAGAAAATAACAATATACAGCTCTGTATTTGCCATAGTCAGCTGCGGAAAAGTATCTCTCATAGCCCACTTGCTGGATCATTCATATGTAAGGCAGGATCAACAGCTGTTGATTTAGAGTGACATGTACTGATATCACCGATTTTGATATCATTACTTGATCTGGCCAAAGGGTCAAGTGAGTATACGGTATGGTCCATCGTCCATCGTGTACTATCTGCTATCTGTTTACAATTATTATATCCTCAAATACTTGATGATCAATTTGACAATGATATTACAGAGAGAATGCTGGCATCGGTGCCTTTAAAATGTGTTCAAACGAAACTTTGAAGATCTTCTCACGAAACGCTCAACAGAATTTGGACAAATTGTAAAGAAATCATCCTGGCATTCTGAGATTTAAAATGTGTTCAATCATAGGCTATCTACTATCAAATGCGGTCATCATTTCTAAAATTGGACAAAGTTAAAAAAATGATTTCTTTTCATAAACCATTCAACATAATTAGACCAAACTAGATAAAAAAGAATCATATCATAACGCAGTTCACTTTTGTACAAAACATGCTGATCCGTCATTAAAATATGGTTACCATTACTACAAATAGAACAAATGTAAAGAACTATTCGAAAATCTCTCAACAGAATTTGACTGAACTTGTCAAAAGTATCATTGCATTAAGGCCTTTCAAATTTGTACAACAATGCAGACCCACGATCATATATGTCTCCCATTACTAAATGCGGGTAAACACTGAAACTACATTTCTGTAAAACATGCATTTGAAATTAACCAAAATATCTATACAAACCCATCCCTTTTTGAAGTAAGAAAGTATGACAATGACTGATTAAGTGTCGAACATATAATATAAACATTAATTTGGAAAGCCAAGAGGCAAGTGATCAGGTGCGTAATCTACGTTATATGATCTTTATGCTAGTTTGTAAATTATAAATGGGCCGAGAAAACAGCAAGAATTTTCTGTGCTTAGTGCTTTAACGACCAGTCCAGATGACATCAAAACGCTACCGCAATCCATGTATAATTAAGATGAGAGGAACATCATAACATGAATTAAAATAATTCAAACACATTATAATAGTTTGTCTATGTATTATCACCGTGTCAAATTAGAGATGCAGAAGCATATACATGCATTTGAAAATGTAGAAACGTATTAGTTTTGATTTTAAAACGACCAAATTATGTTCAGTAAATCTCTGTTCAGCATTCGGGCTATGCTTTTCAGCATCCAAACGACCAGCCTCATAACCATCGTAGGTAGTCAGCAAAACGGCACACTGGATACTTGATTATCTCCAAACGTTTATTTCCATAAAGCAGCACAGATTTTAAAATATGATTGACCTTAATGCTTGTATAAGTAATTCCAAAATTATACAAATTCTTATTTGCTTCGATGCATGCATTTAAGGTACTACCCCACACAAAGCTGACCCTCAGAAACATCTTACTCGATAGTCAGTGTACTTGGTATGTAAGCCATTTTTTTATCGAGAACTTTAAGAATGCTCGTGTTGGCAAGTAAAGGATTATGCACTGTGAATTTTAAAATGTTGAGCCAATATATTTTTGGGTAAGAGGGATTATAACCTTTCAAGCCCATGTCATATTTTCTATTCTTGGTTACTAAGAATAGATTGTATTTCTGATAGTTGGCACGTTCAATATTTGACATTGTAAACCTCTTGGCATTGAAAAGTGAGTATAGCTGTGTAAAGGGTCATAACTGACATTTTAATCCAAAGAGAAAATGAATCTGTTTAGTGTGGTTACTTCCCTTGCTATTTTTCCTAGCTTCTACGTAAAATCATTTCAATACAGGTACTTCAAATGATCAGAAACAATATGAATCAAATAGCATGACAACAAAAGGAATCAAACAGCATAGCAACACAAGGAATCAAGTAACATAGCAAGAAAAGGAATCAAATCGCTAAATTTTATTTATATCCACATTTATTAGTGTATCTATTGTCATGTCAGCATAGCTAATTCTCAAGTAAATATTCTTATAGGAAACGTTTTGGATTAATAGAATCTATGCTGGGGTTTGCACCGAGACAAGGAAATCCCAGTCAAGGTGTTACATTATTTGTTTCCCCAGGAGGCTTGCCTCGTGGAGACATATAATGTAACCCCGCGAGTTGGTTTTCCTTGTCTCGGTGCAAATCCCAACGTAGATTGTTTTTCTGACCCAAAAGTTTCCTTTAAAGTAAAAAAGGACCCTTAACTTTTGAAATATAGTTCACTCGAAAATGTTTACATACTGCTCATTAATACAAATAAGTTAATGAGGGCTGTGGCGTGACCGTTCTATCAGAAGTACACAAAGTTTACGCGTGAGCAAACAAAATAACAGCATTAAACGTTGCATATTTTTGAGGTATTATCACATTTAATATATGGGTGTTATATGAAATTATCAATAAA
>JAECUM010095503.1:47500-78361 GCA_016617855.1 Megalonaias nervosa
GGCATCCTATAAGACCTTAATTCTTACAATTCCATCTTCACCTCAATTCTTGTACAAAAATATAGTTAAAAACAGATTTACCTGGTGTTTTAATATTGCAAATATGCAATATGGGACTATCTATAAAACCAGCAGGTACAACAATTAAAAACGTCCACAATTGATCCATACACAAATTTCATGTCTATATATATATATATATATATATATATATATATATATATATATATATATATATATATATAGGTATATATATATATATATATATATATATATATATATATATATATATATATATATATATATATATATATATATATAAATAGTTCAAGTTCTTTATAGAGAAACGTTGCAATTAATATATCATAAAATGTTTTTATGACCTTGTATTAGAAAATAATTCATACTTTCTTTCTCTTTGTTTCTTCCATATTTATTTTCTCTGTTAAATACCTGAAATTGTTATTTGTATTTGGAATAAAAAATAAAACTAATATTTAACGACTGCGTCATTTTTGTCGCGAAAGGGATGTAAATATTATTTCACATCGACTCATCTAGTACATGATATCTACTCTTTATTTCCTCTGAAAAAGAAACAAACTGGAGATGCCCTTCCTTCTCTTGTATTAACTTATGTAATGATTGAATATTTTTTCTCTCATTACCATTAAATACATTTTGCAAGATGGTGAATTTAGAATCCAAACACGAGCGTCTCTGTAATGCGACTGGGACAATACAAAGTAACATTTGGGAAATGATGATGATGATGATGATGATGATGATGATGATGATACTGATTATTATTATTATTATTATTATTATTATCAGTAGTAGTAGTAGTAGTAGTAGTGGTAGTAGTAGTAGTAATATTGTGGTGGTGATGGTGGTAGTGGTGGTGGTGGTGGTTATGAGTTGCCTGTTATTGCAGAACACATAAAAGTTGATGTTTTGGAAATAGTAATTTACACTAATGCCGACTTTCTTAGGAAAAAATCTCTGCCACTTTCTTTGTTTATTTCAACGCCAAGAAAATTTTATTGTAGCCATTTGCTAGTTCAAACTAATGTCAAAGATAAAAAATAGGAGATGTCCTCAATATCTGTATTAATTTCCCCTTGCTAAGAGAGACTGAAGTAAATCTAAGGGATAAAAGGAGTAAAAAGTTAGCGAAACAGGTTACTTTGCTGATGGCCTGAAGTCAGGTGATGGCAACACCCTGTCGTAGAAACTAAATGTTGCGAAAGGAGGTGGGTGGGGTGAAGCGGCGTGTCTTGAAAATAAAACTCGTACAATGATCTGCCCTACTTCGCAAAAGATAACTTTTTGTAACATTATTTTTCCCAATAAAGACAATTGCAATACAAATAGATCCGTATCGCGACAGATTGATCGCATGTGCAAATGTGTTTGTCTTTGTGACAAAACCGATAAGAAAAACGAGATTAGACATTTTGCGATAATACATAGATGGTTTGATAGATAGACAGAAAACAGATAGACGAATGCGATGAAACTTCATTCACATTTAAAGAATGGTACATCATAGTAACGAAAAGGCATTTATTGTAAATCCATAAGTTATAACGAAAATTAATACCGAGATTTTTATCACGGCTAAGATGGAGAGGGGAAAATATCAACTATTACTTAGTGAGGTTTCTAGCCCTTCAGATTTTAGTACAGTTCACAATAATCTCTTTGTGGGAATGCATCTAATATATTTACACGAATTGAAATCTCTTATAAATTCAATATAAAACGGCCTAAAGCTCATCGGTTTCTAAAAAAGGAAAGTATTTGTTATAATTAATAAAATCGCATCGGTCTCTTATATATCCATCGATACGTGATGCAATTGGTGACTTATTCAAAAGAAAATGACACCACACGTCTCCAGATTTGTATGTCTCTATGGCTGTTTCTTTGCATCCACATGGCAGTATAAGATATTGAATTGTTTTGAAGAAGCTTCTGATGTGCAATGTGCTAGAAGTATATTCTAAACAATACTTATCCCTAGCAGAGTGAAGGATCATGTAGTATATATTGCTGGTGCAATATATCTATATAAAATGCTTGGGGATTTATTAAGCCCATCATCTATACAGTTTCTAGTCAAGATGAATAGCACAGAATACTGTTTTATCGGTAACAACGAGGTGTCATCACAGCTCAGTTACTGATCTTAGTAAAGAGTCTTTTTTTGTTAAATATAGTTTCCACAACAAATTTGTTTCCTACAGTGTTAACGGTCATTATATGCAATGACAAGGTGGGCAATTGAAAGCAAGAAAATCTTTACCTATCAAAACAAAACATGAAGAAGATCTAAAACAAGATCAGTCAATTGACACTGGCGTACCCCTTAACAATAACAGAGTCTCAAATTTAGATCTCATCGAATTCCCCGATAACACTACAAGTACGTTTTGTGCAAATACAAGTTGATGTTCGCGGAGGTTAAACTTTCAAGAATAACGATTGAAAAGATAACAAGACACGGCATTGAAAATAGAGAATTACTTAGCAGCTACTGAATAGAGTAGCAATGAAAGAGACAACAAAAAATTAAATCTCTGAACTCCAAAAATATATTGATAATAATCGGAAAGACAGATGCAAATGATTTTCTTTTAGAGATGGAATGTGACCTAGAATGAAGAAAGTAAAGACCAGTGACTGGGTATGTTCCTTTGCCTAACGTTTGACAATGTTTATGTCAATCAAGCGGAGGACAAAGCAACAGATAAATACTTTATAGACTGGTATTAGTAAGCGAAAGAAATCTTACAAGAATATTATTCTTTACAACCTCAAGTGGAACAATTACATGCAGATTTAGTTGATATAATTCAACAAGATGACAAGGTGAGAGGGAGATTAATACTCACTTAAATGATTGTTTATGACTATTAAGATATCATTTCCTCTGTTTCTATTTTTTTATTGTGGCAAACTTGATGTAATGTGACGGCAAAATAGAAAACCATCTTTCAGCAGTAGGCATTTTGAAATATCTGGATGAGTGTGCAAAAGCAAAACTATTTCATTAAGAACCTACTTAAATATGTAGGGGATTTTGTCAATTGCCTACTGCAAAGTTCAGAAGTCCATGGTAAGTTGAGTCTGGGGGAAAAATATGGTAGATATGATTATGAAAGGAGAGAAAGTTTACAAGAAACAAAAGACATCCAAAAGTTAAAATGTTTCATATTAGTGTTTTTACATTGGGAAGGGATATAGCTTGCCTTGATACATCAACTTGATTCATTTTCGTGTGACGCATCTCACGATTATTCGAACATTCCCTGATAATTTCCAGATTGGTTAAATAACAGTCTTTGTATGTTTCGCTTTTTTAATTACGGCGTTATTGTCTTCTTTAAAGTTAGTTTCTGTCTTATAAGTTTTGAATGAAGCCAACCTGGAATTCAATCCTGAAATTCTTGGAGAGGTACACCATTCAGCATATACCTAAAAAGTCCACCAACGTCTGTATTGGATACTAAATAAGTTAACTTTGAATGATCAAGAGTGTCATCCGATTCGATGTTGTCTCTCATATTATTGTAAACGTTTTGTGTCTCAGCATGAATATATAACAAATCTGCATCAATCAGTGGTTTCATTTAATCAGCATTGTTGTTTTGCAACGTGTAACAGTAAAATTCATGGACTAACCATTTGGATAACAATAATATTGTCAAGCATACGTAAATTGGTTCGGTTAATTGATTTTCTTATTCTTCAAAGTGACTAGTACTAAATCATCATCAATAATTGTCCTCCTTCCAAAAAAGAGATATTTAGATATTGTATCCACTCCGGACTTCATCAGATTTTCCACCATTTTACCGAATACAATGTTGTTCATTAGTCTGAAGAAATGTTTCTCTTGAAAAATGTTTTGTTCATTTGTCTCAAATTGTATAATATAAATACTGATAAAATTATGAATATAATAAGAATATTACTGCTATTATTATTATTATTATTATTATTATTATTATTATTATTATTATTCAACCTCCTAGCCTAAGGTGTATCACACAAAAGATTGAGAAGTTTTAACATGTAGAGTATATTATCACAAGCTGCAGTCAATAAAATATGTCATGGAACTAAAAAAGGACACTTCCAACTAAAAATAATGTTTTAGATAAGTGCTGAACTACTTGTGTGTTTCAAATAAATGTTTATTGCGTGCTTAATATGTTTCATACAAATGTGTGGCTGCCACATTAATTTGCATGCGTTTAATGCGTTTTAAAAGATAAGTTGGATAATATCCCACATTATTGAAAAATAATGAAAAAAGGTAACATAAAACGATTGTAAAATGTCCTTCTTAATTTTAGTCTAGATCATGCTTAATTCTTTTCAAATGAAATAACTTAAAATACATTTTGCTATATGCAAACTTGAAATGTGTATTCCAGGATAGAGTGTCGTCAGTTGTGACTGCTAATAACAATCGATGCATGATTTTGACCCCGGTTTTTGACGAAACAAAATCACAATGTGCACCTTTCTCATTTTGAAACCTTCATGTATTTCCATTTAAAGCTTTTAATTTCCGATGCGAATTCTATATTTGCCTTTGTTTGTCTGTGTGCATAACAATGATGGTTCACATGATTTTGTACCCTAGTAATCATTTCCCATCTTTTTCTTGAACGCTGATAAACCATTTCGTCTGAAAATAATTTCTTTGGAGTTAATGGGATGTCATAAAATAATAATGGAAATGATAAACACTGCACCTGAAAATCTGCGCTCAGATGTTTTCTTCGACACATTTTCCATTTAATTATTTCCTAGCATATCACTTACTTCACCCAAATTCATGTTTTGCGAGATATTTCTGACCAACGGGAAATGTCATGAAATGTCATGAAATATGAATTACATGTACTACGTATGACAACTCCGGGATAGGACGAGACAAACTGATTTCTCCATGCCCACTGTAGCGGAATGATCTAAAACCGCTCTAATTAAAGCTTTCATGGACGAAATCAATAATTTTAATAAAATGTAAGAACAAAATGATAATAAAATATTTGTTTTTAATATTTACAAAACAATATTTACAAGCAAATGTTACGTAAACTTCACATAAAATGAGTAAGAAAGACAATTTCTTGCCAATTGAAAAGGTAAACTTGCTTTATATCGTTGATCCTTTTCTTTATATAACCTAATTTTACTGCCGTTAGTGAATATAAAGAGCATTTATCAGAAGACAACAATGGATACAATCATGGGAGTTGCTTCATTTACATCTTTTCTATTTCTATGAATCCATGTGCCTCCCGTGAAATTGACTAAATTTACGTATATGTCTTGATGAAAATTCTTTTCCTATTGAGTATTTGTCTTCAACACACAAACGTAATGTTAGATGGGGAAGCATATTTGATCCAAATATTTCTAAATAATAATTTAAGGATTTTCAATTACTCTAAAACATATAGTATTCTCCAACTGAAGACTCAGTTCGATCCAGCACTAAATAAAACCATCTGGATCAGTGAATATGGATTGTTCAAAGCTATATTAAGGAGTGATTCCTTTGTATAACACTTGTTATCATTATTCTTGACGTGATCAACCTATACATCATCGGCAGCCTATGTTGAGGATATAATTTGGCCATTCCTTAGACTGTTCTTTCTGTACAATTCAATGCTTAGCAACAGAGAGAATGCCTGGTTCGGATATCATTCTGTATATCATTTTATTCCATCCATTACTGAAAAGAGGGATTACCATAAGATGGGTTGATACTGCACACCGTCACTGGTACTTCTGATTTAACTCATATTTTTGTTCAACAGCAATAGCCCAGTAATTCACAAATCGATCCAACTGAATGTCATGCTATACTGCATTTTCACTGCTCATCACTGGACTAATGCACACCATGTGCACACTGGTAATCAGTCTTCTATAATAATAATAATAATAATAATAATAATAATAATAATAATAATAATAATAATAATAAAAACAACTTCTTCTTCTTCTTCTTCTTCTTCTTCTTCTTATTATTATTATTATTATTATTATTATTATAGATGACAATGACAATAACTGGTAAAAGTAATGATGGATATTGTCACCTGTGCATACAAATATAAATAAAAAAGTTTTATGTCTGCATGACATGTTAAACAGTTTTACTACGACGGACTACTCCATTATACCATTTGGCAGCATAAGCGTCAGCAATACATCAATTAAAAAATCAATTCTAAATAACGTCGTTCTCTGCAGCCATAGTTTAGTCATACTTGGATAACACCACGTACATCCCTGGCTGATCCTATCTATTTATATTAAATATAAAATTATATGTGCTTAATTTCTAATAACACAACCATAAATGTAATTTTATTATAAGCTGGAACAGTTAAATCGAAGTAGAACTCGTTTTCTATCTTTTACTGATGAATGTTTATTACTTTATGTCAATAAATGTATTTAAATTACCTGTACGATATACCAAAGATGAGCAGAATGACGACTGTGATGACGCATGCAGCTCCAATTACGCCGGCAATCAATGAAATCAGATTCCCATTAGCTGTATATTGAAGAATGTCACAAGATGTATCATTAATGATAAATATTGAGAACAATGCAACGTACTGCATTAACGCATTCACCTTTGAGCACAGAAATGCAACATGACTTGAATGAATATCAAAGGCTCAAAAAGCAAGATGCAAACGTCCAGAGTAACACATTTTGCTTTTGTCTGACACACACACACACACACACACACACACACACACACACATATATATATATATTGTTTACATTTGTTATGTCCTTAATTATTTCGAAACTTTTTGTTTCAATAATTGTTCGTTTTTGGTCTGGACATACAAATATTTTACAAAACAAAATATCATTAAAGTGGAGGATCTGTTTTGCATTTGATAGCCACGCACATTGAAATTACATGGATATATGGTATTATTTCTTTGATTAGGTGTACTGCATACGACTCAATGACAACTGATTAACCATTTGCGTTGCAGTACCGTTTCAATCCTCTTTGCAAACACAATAATTGCCAATGATACAGTTCAGATCCACATGGCACCCTCATTCACACAGGGCTATGATAAACACACACAAACACAAACACAAACACACACACACACACACACACATTTTGTTTCTGTGAATAATAGTTCATGGGTGTTTGTTTATAAAAACGCACGTACATACGCACTAGTGTATATATGCATACGTTTAGAGTTACATTTTTATGTAAGAGAAGAAGCTAACATGATCATCTCTATTATATCAGTTAGTAACAGCGAAACCCATCTGATTCAGCTAAGTAATGAGATACAAAGAATTATTAGTTTCTTTCATCATAGAATTGCATAATACATGATGTTTTTCACCAGCAAAAATGCATTCGATGAAATCAGACTTCCATTAGCTGCTTATTTATGGATGAAGGAAGACACATCAGTATATATGATAATTATAGGGAGAATGCAACATGTTGCAGTAACTCAGTTATGACGTGCATGGAAACGTTCTTTTTTGGACTGAAACATAGTTTAAAGCGTGCCTGGCACGTGGTCTGCAGCAATCTGATTTTACTTGAAATATTGAATAACTCAAGCTGGAGGACGGTTTGGTGATTCATAAAATGGTGTATGTTTGTACACGTATTTTGTCCTTAATCGTTTCAAACTTGTTTCAACATTAATCATTTCAAACCTTTGTACTAGATCTGGAGAGTCATATAAGAAAGATACGGAAATGTGTATAGAATTTACACACACATACATACATTTGGTTATTATAAATGATTTTTCACGGCTGTTTTTGTTATGGAAGAGGACGAATGTGTAAGTGCTGTCCATAATTGTTTATTTTTATGTGATAAGAGAAAATGATTAATTCAGCCTAGAACAGTAAAGTATTTGTAATTCAGCAAGTTTTAATTTGGTTCATCGCATACGGACATAAAAGAGAATGTTTAAATATTGAAAACAATTGTAGCAGCAGATAAGTGTATTGACATTTACTTAACCTTTCTTCGCGGACGGCACGCTTCAATTTGGATTATTTCATTGCAATATAAATAGGACTTAATGATACAAATATGCTTTTGGTTATACTATCGTGTCTGGAAACACATATAATGAATATTGTTTAAAGTAATATATTTACCATATATGTTGCAGTTCGTGCCACTCCAACCATCTTTGCAAACACAATAATATCCATTAGTGCTATTTAACTTCATATGACATCTTCCATTCACACAGGGCTCAGCGAAACAGTCATTGGTAGCTTGGAAAATGATAAGAAAATGTATATATGATTTACAAACATACACATTTCGTTCCTGTAAATAATTGTTGATGGATGGCAGTTTATGTAGGTATATGCATACATGTCTGTCGTTGTACTATTAACAAAATGTTAACATTATGCCTCACTGCATGACCGTAACGTACAGCTAGGCATTGTAGAACAATTTTTAAAAAATGCTTTAGTACACACTGCATTAAAAGAATTGTTAAATATTGAAAACATGTGTACTAGCGGTTTTCCTTGTATTAACATTTGTCTAAACCTTTTATAGCCTCCTACGCGCTTTAGTTATATTTCTTTGCATATACATAAGTCTTGATGATACAAATAGAAATTGTGAGAAGCTTAATGAAACTACGTTATGTTTTTGACGCTAACTTATAAGTGTTCACTAAATTGAAAGTCGTAAGCTGCTAGTTCTATCATAGGGAGCAGAAACCTGTTTCACAATTTGTTCCCGTCCATTTGTCGTAGCAAATGCATGTGTATGAAGAGATCAGGTCTTCACACGTTCCTTGTTGGCATGGACTGGACTGGCATTCATTTATCGCTGTAGAAATTAGTTTGGAATATATCTTTGCGCTACCATCCAATAAGATATTTACAATATATTTGCTTGAATTTCTAATATCCGTATTTTTTATTTGTTAGCTCTAGGTTTTACTTTGATATTTTATGACTTTATTACAAGCGATCTATTTGTGAGACACTTGCTGCAAACATTTCACGAAGAAGTAACTGTTTCACAAAGGTTATTATCCATTTAGTTTCTTAAGTTAAAACCTTACAACAATGAGATCTAACATTTTGTATCAACGATGTTTGGAACAAATTCCCGGGAATATCGAAAACAAAAACGACCTTTGTTTAAATCTAATACAATACCGACTGTATATTGTTTAAATCAAAAAGTATGTAAAAATAGCACACACAAAATTACGCTATGCTCAGTATGACAGAACATTAACCAATGTTGTTCAAAAGGCATGAGTGTTTTACTGCAATTAACTTTGAACACAACTAAGGAGAGGGTACCGATTTCGCAAGTTTTCCCCGTCCAGCCTGGGATACAATGGCATATATAGTCATTTACAAGATCTTTACACTTTCCACCATTAACACATGGACTGCCAGCGCATTCATCGATATCTAGAAAATAAGATATAAAAGCATGGAAAACAAGCTCTCTCTAAGAATATTGAATGATATTGGAATAACAATTAGACTATTAATTGAAAATCAATTGAAAAGGAGAAGTTAGGAGTTGTCCTTGCAACGTTGTTCAATGTCGAAATAAACCTTAAGTCTAATAGCGCTTATTAAGGTTTGTCAAAAAGAAGCGTAAAAAGAACAACAACGAAAATTATTGTATATAGATACATAAAAGTGGTCTTTCATACAAACTAGGAACGACTTTAAAGTTAAATAGTATGAATATGTTATTCCGAAAAATATGCGTCAAAAATGTTCTGTGTCTCGAAACATTGGTCTAAAAGTTATAGTGCTATGCTTGTATAACTTTCTGTCAGTTGGGAGACTGGCTTATGTCAAACATGTTTTCTATAAACAGAGGTGATTTTATTTACTCGTATAAGTTAACAGCTCAGCCACGCGTGTCATAGGGTGGGGTCCATGTTATAGGTTTCCCAAAGCGCCCAGCCCTCTATCCATTGACTGATACCCTTAGTTCCATTTGTAACGAACCCCTACTTGGTAAATTGGCCATATATTCCAACAGACGTAACCTATTTTCTCAATGACCTTCGAAAACTGGCCGATAAAATATTGATAGTAATAGTTAAGAAAAGTTCCAGAAAGCGGGGTATGGGAAATTCGCACGGTCGCTGCAAATCAGTAAAGAGACTACTGCACAAGAATTTCATGGGATTATTTGGACCAATCAGATTCACATAAAGGGTACGTTAACATACTGACATATCAAAAATATTAAACTGCACACACTACATGTACAGTGTACCAACTATGTGATAAACTTTGATATTAAATTGGCCGTGATTTAAATTTGGTTTTAACCAGCTTTTTACTGTGGTACAATATTTGCCAAGATCTTGTCTTGATAAATACTCAAAAGATTTTTCCCCAGTGAACATAATGTAACTATGTATTAATTTAAACAGAACAGCAACATATCAATTATGATATTACATTAGGTTACCTAATTCACACTGTTTGCCTGTCCACCCAGGGTTACACACGCAAAGATATTCCCCGTATCTGAAGTTGTAGCACGTTCCGCTGTGACAAGGGTTGGATGAACACTCATCTATTTCTGCAAAAGAAAACATGTGCAAAAATGATTCGTTATTGACAAAATACATTCTGATGGGGATAGATGAAAATTGCAAAGCTATAAATATCTCCGAAATATTTTTATTTTCTTATTTGATTATTATTCCCTTACGAACATTATAAGTAGTAAAAGGGGATACCGTAGCCTCAATGGGAATTAGCATTACAGAGACCCCCCCCCCGGGACCATATAGCCCCAAGAAATAAAAGCACACCCTGGGACTGTATAGCCTCAATGGAAATTTGGTATAGTGACTAGCACACCTTGGGACTGTATAGCGTCAATGGAAATTTTGTATAGTGACTAGTACACCCTGGGTCTGTATAGCGATAAGAGGAATGGAACAGGTGGCATGACGTCACACTGGTAACAATGTAGCAAAAAGAGGAGTACTGTGACGTCAGGCTACCTGAAGGATGGCTATAGACAAACACGAATCAAGAGCGTTCGTGTTTTTAGTAGAGTAAGGGTTTTTAATTTTTTTTTGTTGAGGCAAAGTGAAAATTAAGATCTTTTCGAGGCATTGGAAGTGGCCCTGAAAAGGGCCGTTGTTTGTTATGTTATGTTAACACCATTCCGTTAACATACAGGACATCGCATAGTCTTCTTTTCTTCCTCAAAATTCTCAAAAGCTTGTCTTAAACTGTGTCTCACTTCTGGTCCGTAGATGAGAGTCCGCTTAAGACAGCCTTGTCTTTCTACATAACATCTTCTTTTCCAAATAGTGGCACCGGTGATCCGGATGACAGTCCATTTTGTTTTCACATACATGAGTAAGTCCGTACGGAACAGCATCGATGATACCAAAGTAGAGGATTCTACGTCGATCAACATCTTCTCTGTGACGAGAACAGGTGAAGGGAATGAAGTGAACCGATTTATTTATAGTGGAAGACCGGATCGAAACGGATTGAAATGGTTCACCAATCCCAACACGCGTTACAAATTTCAGTCACTTCGCGGAGTCTGTCTTCCAATCCAAAGAGAGCTACCTGTGACGTCACATTTCCTATATAGGCACACTAGCGTCTGTGCGCAGTGAATCGATGCGGTATTGTTTTGTGAAACATGACGGAACCTAAGAAGACAATGAATTGGGGTGCACCGGCTGTGGAGAGGAGAAGTAATGGTAGAGCATCAGCTACCAAACTGAACACAGTGCTACTTCCCGAAGAGGTTGATTTCAACTGGGATTTAGTAGATTTTTTATCTTCTTCCCAAGAATTTGTTCCGGTTACCAGTGCCTTCGCCCCTTTCTCCTTCTTTACCACGTGTCGACGATTTTAAACAAAGACAGAAAGAAGAATTGGAGAAATTTTTACAGCAGCAGAAAGAAGCAGAGCAAGCATTTCTCCTTGAACAGCAACAGCGAGAAGAAGAAGAGGCAAGAAGGAAACGACAGGAAGAAGAAGAAGTAGTAGAGAAGAAACAAAGTCTAGGAGAGAAGGAGAACAGCGAAAGTCAAACGATCACGGTACTCTTGGACATTTTGGCCGAGTTAAGAAGTCTGAAACAAATGTATCAGACTTCTTTATTACGACCCATGAGAAAAAGACCTTCCCGAGCCAAACAACCTAACCCTGTGACTACACCAGAGATACCACCCCTAGTGATTTCTACTAAATCATTGACAGGAGCAAGTCCACAAGTAGGCCTTGGCCGTGGCGAAGGCTTAAGGCAGTTAAAGCGAATTGATTCTCGTTCCTGAGTTTGTTCTAAGGAAAAAAAAACAAACACTCAACAGTCCTTTTCAGGGCTACCCAATACTCTCGAAAAGAGTGACTATTCATTTTGCCAAAATCAATTGAAACTCAAAATCCCTTCTTTAACCCTATGATGTACGTGTTGTGAGTGTATGAGTGTAGGTCCTTATTATTTCTAAATAATGAAAACCAAAAGACACTTACGTTTTTTTTCAGTTTGGTCTATTCTGTTACAAATTATTTTTTACAATTCAATATCACAACAAAACACAACACTTTTAAAAAAGTTCATAGATTTCTTCTGTTTCTTTTTTCTTTCACTCTCTCTGTTTTTTCAATTTCTTCACTTTTACACTTTTTTCTTCTTCTTCGTCTTCTTCTTCCTCACATTTTTCTCGTCTTCTTTTCTTTTCTGTCTTCTCTTTCTGAACGTGTCGGGGTTTTTCTTTTGCCGAGGTCACCTCTGTTTCTTCTTCTTCCTCCTCCTCCTTCTCCTGCTCCTGTTGTTTCTTAGGGCACTCTGAAGACCAAAGTCCTTTCTCTTGACAATGATAACAGGTATCTTGACTTTTGTTTCTTTTGACACTGGTCTTGCTTTTATAACGATCTGGACATTCTGTAGCCCAATGCCCTTTGTTCTGACAGATATAGCAAGTATCTTGACTTTTATCTCGAAAGGAGGGACAGTAGTCCGTCGGCTTGTCTGAAGAAAACTTTCTTATTACACCTCGCAATTCTCTGATCAGAAGTTCGATCTGTGTGGGTTCTTCCATTGTGCTGATCGGATTGAGAGTGAAATGAATACTGAGAGTGAAGTCACTAGCCCTTTATATATACACTAAGCCTGACATAGATATATAGGGTTCATGGTGTTTCACATGTATTCATTTGACTTTTTGCAACCAAGATGAAACGATCGCATCATTTCGAAAAGAAAGGAGAAGAAAGTAAGAGGCAGAAACGTGATTTATCGCCTCGCACAGTAGCTGAAGTCTTGGCACAAATTCATGCCAGCGATTTTGAAGATGAGATGAGTGAACCAGAATCGAAGCCTAAAGAGTCTACACCAAATCAAAGTCCATTACCATCAGTAAACCCTGAAAAGTACTACCATGCTACCATATTCGAGAGACGGACAAACGCTCTTCCAGAAAATTTAGAACCACGGCCTACACGTACGCAGTGAAGTTTAAAGATTTCAAGTCTGACGTACCCTTGGAAAAAGCAGAAGGGTTCATCACCGATGTGTGGGATTCTTTGTTAACCATACTAAAACGGCAATGTCAAACCAAAGAAGACGATCGCTTGAGACTTTCTATTCATCATGACAATTTGAAGTCTCCCGTTTGGATCGAGTTTAGCAGTCTAACAGAATTGACACCTTCCAAAATCATGGACAAGATTCAACACGTACAACAATCCAAAGACAAATTTCACATCACGGACGGAAAAGCGACACTGTTTATGACCCACGTGTCTCTTCTCCAAGGGACAGGTAAATAAAAGTTGATGTTGGTAGACAACTTGCGTAACCTCAAGCGTAGCCTCGTCCAAATTAACAATCCAAAAGACAAGATGTGTTTAGCCCGTGCCATCGTGGTGGGAAAAACGTATGCCGACAAGAACGACACGGCAGAATGGAAAAGAGCCTGGAAAACTATTCGACAATCGGACCGAGTCAAACAACGAAAAGAAGCAGAACTCCTGTTACAGCAAGTGGGGTTAGCTAAAGACACACCCTGTGGCATTCCTGAAATGCAAAAATTGCAAGACGTCTTGGCTCCACGTTACACCTTGAAAGTTCACCTTCAAGAAGTGCCCGGACCTCTGTTGTTTCGAGGTAAAGATTTTAAAGACGGAAAATACATTCACGTCTATCATCACGACGAACATTTTGATGCCATTACCAGTATCACTGCATTCCTGGGATACGGTTATTACTGTGAGAAATGTGACTATGGCTATAACAATCGAGAGCAACATAAGCATTGCGGATCAAAATGTAAGGGATGTTTAGCCTCTACACCCTGTCTGGACGAAGGACAAGAACGAGTGCATTGCTCTGCTTGTCAGCGCACGTTTGTCAGTCCTGCCTGTTACCAACAACACCTAAAGAAGCAAGGTTCACAGCAGAAATGTGCTTGTCAGCTCTTGAGATTGTGCCCTACTTGTGGACAAGGCATACGTACCAATAGTGTCAAGTTACACATTTGTCGAGGAAAGAAACGATGTCACATTTGTCGCCAAATCGTGGACTTGTAACACCAATGCTACATTCAAAAATACCATTCTAAACATGAAGAAGAAGATAATGACCAGAAGAAGAAAGGGAATTTCATCTTTTTTGATTTTGAATGCATGCAAGAGACTGGCATTCACATTTCTAATTGCTGCGTGGCTCACCGAGCGTGCGAGAAGTGCATCCAAGAGCCTATCTTGACTCATTGCCCTCACTGCAGCAAGATTCCTGGAGGACATGAAAAAATATTTCGAGGACCGAACACACTAGCCGATTTTGCCCAATGGATCTTAGACCCTATCGACGAAACGTGGAGCCAAGAAGATATCGAACGTTACGGAGATTGTCATCGCCATGTCACGGTGATGGCTCACAATTTCTCAGGATACGATGGACAATTTCTGTTGAGATACTATACGGAACAAAGTACCGAACGTCCGAAAGTAACTTTGACCGGAGCCAAAATCATTTCCATGCAAGTGGGTCAAGTACAGTTTAAAGATTCAATGAGTTACTTGGCTATGCCTTTGAGCCGCATGCCTAAAACGTTTGGCATGACAGAAATGGCCAAAGGCTATTTTCCACACTTTTTCAATACCGAAGCCAATCAACACGTCGTTCTACCCCATTTGCCTGAAGCTCACTACTACAACCCCGACAACATGCGTACCGAACAACGAGAAGCTTTCTACGCATGGTACCAGACTCACGCTTCGGACCCTTTTGACTTTCAAGAAGAAATGTTAAAATATTGTCGTTCCGACGTAGACATTTTACGTCGCTGCTGTGGAAAATTTCGAGAACTCTTCATGGAACACGGAGGGATCGATCCTTTGAAAGAAGCCTGTACCATTGCCAAAGCGTGTTCCTTAGTGTATCGTCAACGATTCATGCCCGAAAACACCCTAGCTGTCATCAGTCCTCAAACGACCAATTTTGTCAAACGTCAATACTCAGTCAAAGCCCTACGCTAGTTACATTACTTGTGTGACAAGGAAGACAAATGGATCCAACACGCTCGCAACGGAGGAGGCGAAAAGACCATCGGAAGGTATTCAGTAGATGGCTGGGACTTAGAAAACCCCAAGACTGTGTACGAGTTTAACGGGTACTTATTTCACGGATGTCCCATCTGCTACCCTCAACGTGACACTAAAAACCAGTTTTTACAACGGACCATGGAAGAGTTGTACGAGGCCACTTGTCAGCGACGCTTGAAGTTAGAAGAGCAAGGATACCAAGTAGTGGAAATGTGGGAACACGAGTACGATCGGCGATTAAAAACCGATCCCGAGTTTAAGCGCATCGTGGAAAGTTACAAGCTGGTGGACCCTCTGAACCCACGGGACAGTTTGTACGGAGGACGAACGAATGCCACCTTTTTGCTGTACCAAGCCGACGAAGAGAAAGGAGAAGAAATCAAATACTTGGACGTGTGTTCTCTGTATCCGTACGTGTGCAAATATTGCCACTTTCCCACAGGGCATCCGCAACTGCTGACCGAAGAAATCGACGTAGACAATATTCGGTAATACGAAGGGTTGATCAATTGCAAAGTCTTGCCTCCCACGAACTTGTACCATCCCGTTTTACCACATCATTGCCAAGGAAAACTGATGTTTCCCATGTGTCGTACTTGTGCTGAAACGTGCAGCCAAGACCACCCTTGTCAGCACACTCAGGAAGAACGCGCCTTGACGGGAACGTGGGTCAGCGTGGAATTGTTTAAAGCTCTGGACTTGGGATACCAACTGTTAGAAGTGTACGAAATTTACCACTTTCCCAAGACAGAAAAATACCACAAGGGCGACGATTCTCAAAAAGGCATTTTTGCAGACTACGTGAATGCCTTTTTGAAACTGAAACAAGAAGCTAGCGGATATCCTTCCTGGTGTCACACTCCCGAAGACCAAACAAAGTTCAAGGAGAAATACTGGAAGCAGGAAGGCATCACTTTAGACCACGTGGAGAAAAACGAAGGAAGGCGATCGTTTGCCAAAGTGATGTTAAATTGTTTGTGGGGTAAAATGGCACAACGACCGTGTTTACCCAAGACGGAGTGTTTGACAGAACCATTCCGCTACTTGCATATGATTCACGACAAAACCAAATATATGAAACACGTGGACGTCGTTCGTGAGGACTTACTCTTAGTCAATTACGAAGAAGAACTGAACTTTGTAGAAGCCGACGAATTTGGAAATGTCATCATTGCGGCTTACGTGACAGCCCATGCTCGCTTAAAACTGTACGAAGCTTTAGAACTATTAGGAGATCGTGTACTGTATTTTGACACGGACAGTTGCATCTACATTGATCGCCTGGGTCAACCTTACCTGATCATCGAAGGAGACCGTTTAGGAGCCTGGACGGATGAGCATCCCGACGACAAGATTCTCAGTTTTGCAAGTGGCGGTCCCAAAAATTACGGTTACGAATACCGTAACCCACAAGGAGATGTGAACACGGAGTGCAAAGTGAAAGGATTGACTCTCAATTATCGCACCAGCCGAGTGGTGAACTTTGGCGTCTTGAAAGAAGCCTTGCAGTCTGGACAGGATGGAAATTTTAAAGTGACCACCCACGAACCGCACAAGATTGTACGTTTACCCACACACCAAATCGTCAGTCGTCCCTTGGAAAAAGTTTATCAAATCGTGTACCAGAAGCGAGTTCGGCTTCCCAACCACTTTACTTTACCGTACGGTCATGCCGATATTGGTCAGCATATAAAAAGGGACAACGTTCAAGGTCGATAGTTCATTGTGACTACCATTGCTAAGCGAGAAAGATGAATCCATTCACACAGCAAGTATCCAGTAAGAGTAAACTCGAGTACGATGCTGTGCCTTGCGATGGTAGGGATGCCGTACGCTATGACCTTAGTGATTCAGTACCACATCATCATGGGAACTTTGCTATAACTACTACTACTACTACCATACCTAGCATGGAAAGTGATGCTGTACGTGTCAAACCTGACGGATGTGAAAGAGATGCCACTCGTTATCGCACACCTTTTCACTTTACTGGTTTTCATGGTGGATGTCCACCTCCACAGGAAACCATGCGACTACCGCCCTACGGATGTCATGTAAAACTGAGCAAACTCCTAAGGATTTCACCGTACCCTCATCGAAATGAACCTGTGAAAGACGAATATTCGTTCCCTGTGCGTTTGCCAGAATACTGTGACTATGAAAGTCGGATCCAAACCTTCCGAGGAAAATGGCCAAAATATCTGGGAGGACCTACCCCCGAAGAATTAGCTAGAGCTGGATTTATCTACTTGGGCGAAGGGGATAAAGTCAAGTGCTTCAGTTGCGGTGTCTCACTTCACGAGTGGGAGAAGAAAGATTGCGCTTACCTGGAACATGCTCGATGGTCTCCAGATTGTCACTACCTGCCTTTAGTGGGACCTCGTCATTGAAGTGACCCTACCATGTCGTGTAAAAAGCTAGCTACGGAGTTAGGAGTCAAACGTTGGACAATCCCTAGACAAGTATTTAAACCCGATGTAAAAAATAATCTTCAAAGATTACCAAACGAATTGCAAGAGAAGATCTACAAGGACATTTGGCAGGGACTTGCCAGAGCCAAATCTCAATTAGTGACTGTAGAACATTTGTGTCGAGAAATTCACAAGAGGAAATTGACCAAAGTCAACAAACAAGTCCGATTTCTCTGGATCAAGGGTGCGTTCGTTCTACTATTTCGCTTTAGACCATTTACATTTGAAGATTTTATTGACATTCTTGACCGTTTCCTGGAATGGCAGTGGTCAGAAATTACTCACTACGTTCATTACTTTCGCTCTAGGAGAAGTGTTTGACTGACATGGTTATGGATACTTTACAAGAGAACATTCGTGGGTTGCCTGTGGAATTGAGAGAACGCATTTACCGTGAGTTCGTCAAAATACAAGTGAAACGCAAAGAACCATTGCATCCGTTACGTCACCGATGTTTAAACCACTGGTACCTGAATGCTATAAGAGGATTGATTCATGTGAAAGCGTTCCATTGGTCAGACATTGTTCAACTGGAGGAGAACCAGAAGACTTTGGTTGTCACTCTTCCTTCAACTTACAAGGTGACCATACTACAACGAATTCCAGAAGAAGAGTTAGAGGAGTACCAAAATCTTTTACGCTACCAAATTTTGTCTGTAGTGGAAAATTCTGTACGGTGTGTAGTGTGTGAACTAGTGACTAAAAATTTAAATTCGCTACTGGAGTACGATTAGCTCTGTGCAAAAAGTACACTTATTACCTCCGACAAAAAAGAGGGTATAAAAACGGACGACCATGCCACGACCTTTATCATTCGTGATACAACAGATTCCGTGGAAGGAAATCAATGACACTATTCAAACAGTAGAGGATTACCAACACCTATTACGAGAACTGTCTCCATTGAATTGGGGTCGACGTGTAGTGTGTGTCTTAGTGACTTGCTTTCTGGGATTTCGTTTACCAGCCGATTCTTTGTGGACTCTTTACGAACAGTACCTATTACTCCAAAAAAATATGAAAGTGATCCCTTTAAATGTCCACGAGAGACTCATTCTGCTCAAAGCTTTGCGCTTTCATTTGGATACTTCTCGACCTCTACGGGAAAACAAGATTCGTCAACTTTTAGGCACTGAAGATGTGTATGACGATGTGTGTGTAGCTTGTGACTTACACCCTCACTGGACAGATGTACGTGACTGGAAAAGTTTCGGGTTTGAGGCTTGGACAAAAGAAGTGGCACACTATGCCAAAGATTTGTAATCCTAAAAAATTAAAACGTTCCGTGAAAAAAGTCACTTTTAAACCTGTGTTAGTGACAATACCAGAAGAACAGTCTGTCACCGAGGAAAACCACTCTCTACAGGACAAGACTGTCATCGACATTCCTGAAAGACCATTCCGGGAGGACCCTTGTGTGACTGAACCAAGGAATGTACAGACTCTCAGAACATTACACACTACTCCTACGATTTCACCTCTTGATCACAAAAAATGTTGTACAGAGACTTGTTTATATTCCACTATGGTCGTTTTGTTGTGTTTTTTATTCCTGTACTTAACCATATGGCTTTTATGTATTTTTGTCTTTCGTGTTATTCACCATTAAAGATGACAATAAACGTGTCCTGAAAAAGTATAAAAACTCTTGTCTTGTCTGTCTTCGTGTCACAAGTGACATTTTGTTACACTACTACTATGGCAACCTCTACTGTCTCTGCTCCCTCTTCCTCCACTGTCAAAGTCATTGACGAACACGTAGATCGTGCTAGTTGGGAGGCCTTGTATCTTCGCCATCCCTTTAACATGCTCATTGCTGGACCAAGCGGTTCAGGCAAAACCGAATTTGTCAAACGTTTGATCGAACATAAACATCATTTGATCGATCGTCCTCCTCAACGTATCGTGTGGTGCTATAAAGAGTGGCAATCGGCGTACAGCCTTCTGCGAGAAAGTCAAGGCGATTCCATCGTCTTTGTGGAAGGCATTCCTGTCGAAGACGACGGAATCGTGTCTGACCCTAGTCAAACTCATTTGGTTATTTTTGACGACATGTTAGGAGAAGACGAAGAAGAAATTAAACTCTGGTTTACGCGCAAAGGGCATCATCGTAATGCCAGTGTCATTTACATTACCCAAAATTTGTTTCAACAAAGTAAAGCCCATCGTACCATCAGTCTCAATACTCATTACTTGGTGTTGTTTAAAAGCCCTAGAGATAAATCACAAGTACAAGTCTTAGCCAAACAGTTAGGAACGCCTTGGCTGATTCATGCGTACGACGATGCCACTCAAACCCCACACGCTTATTTACTTGTGGATTTAAAACCCACTACTCCCGATTATTTGCGATTTCGTACCCATCTGTTTCACCCCTGGTGCCAAGACGGAGGACCTATCGTGTACACGTCCTCGTCGTCGACTTAATCACCCCAAAAAATCTATAAAAACCTCGGTCACTTGGACTCTGTCTCACACATTGTCAACATGACGTCCCTTCAGTCTCATCTTCCCATTAAATTGATTCGTGCCTTGTACGGCATCAGTCGCGAAAAAAATCCACAAATACGTGCTCGTGTCTTAGAAGCTAGTCTCAAAGAAGTCTTACGATGGTTTACGGTGACAGCACGTCAATTACTGCAAGGCATCATTCAAATTCCACATCAAACCAAACGTTTTTTTGAGAGAAACAAAGTTGCCTTGACGCAACTAGCCGATCCTCGCGTCGACACTCAAACCAAAAAGCAAATCATTTTGAAACCTGGAGGAAGTGGTTCTTTAGGAGGTGTCATCATTCTTTCCCTCTTAAAATGGGATCCTAATGCTCCCAAAGTTGTCCCCAAGAAAAAAGCCACACCCAAACGTACCCAGAAGAAAAAGAAAAAGAGCAAGGGTGTCAAGACCAGGTCACAGCCTCAGAAAAAGAAAAAGAAAAGCCCACAGAAAACAGCTTCTACTCACAAGAGAGTGTCTCCAACAACTTCTCCTCCAGCAGTGACACCCTCTTCCTCTTTAGCGGCTGTAGCCGCTGCTCACAAAGTACCTGCCCCCAAAGTCAAAGTCCAAGAGAGAACGGGTGTGTTACAGAGTTTACTGGATTTGTCCAAGCAAGAACTGTCTCGATTTAGTCCGTTGCGAACTCCTCCACGGCGTGTGTTGCCTGTCATCAAGTTGATACGACGTAAAGACAATCAGTGGCGACGCATTCCAGTATAAAATGACCTGAGGCAAACCATACGGATCAGTATTTTTTGTGCTGCTGCACGTCCAAAGATGTCCCCTCCAAGAAGTGTACACCGTTACCATCGTCGTTCTTCTTCTTCGGTCCAAAAAGGAAAAGGAAAACGAAAAAGACAGTCACGTCATCCTAAGAAGCGCTTAGTCAAACATCGACGTCACTCCCAGAAAAGTCACACTCGTCCAAAGAAAAGAAGAAGTCACCAAAAGGGAGCAGGAATATTGGTGGACCTGTGGAATGGAAAGCGTCAAAGTCACCAAAGAGGAGGATATTTAACTTTTGACGAGGATCAATGGAGAGCGTTAGCTAGACTGAGTAAAAAGCCAAATAAAGTCAAATAAAAGGACGCATGTCAAGCTATGGACTTTAGTGTATGTTGTGTATCAAAAGATGTCCTCTCATCGTCGTTCTTCTGTCCAGAAAGGAAAACGAAAAAGACAGTCACGTCATCCTAAAAAACGTTTAGCCAAACATCGGCTTCACCCTCAAAAGAGGCACACTCGTCCAAAGAAAAAGAGGAGTCACCAAAGAGGAGGATTCTTTCGCAATTTTGGAAAACACATTGTTACCTTTATGACGAAGCGATAGTTCCCCAAAAAAGGATAAAAGACCGTGCGACAAGTCATTGACGTTAGTGAATTTTTTTTGTTGTATGCCACGGAACCAACAAACCCACCGAGAAAGATGTCACCCCAAAAAAGACATTCCTCTTCTACCTCCAAAGGAAAGAAAAGGAAAGGACTGCCACCTCGTTTAGCCAAACATTGGGACATGTTGTCCGTCCTGTCCAAAGCTCCTCCACCCATGCGAAAAAACTCATTCAAACGGCCTCCAAAGATGTTATTGATACCGTGTGCGAATGTTGTCTGAATGTCTTGAAAGGCACAATACCTTTGTCTAAACACCAGAAAGAATGCTTAGGCAAACATCGACACGTTCTTCGTCAAATGATCCAAAAGAAAATACCTATTCGTCAAAAGAAAAAGATGTTGGTGCAACGCGGAGGAATTTTACCCTTTTTACCCATGTTACTGAAAGGAGTCATGGGTACAATAGGAGGACCCTTACTGAAAGGAGTAATGGGAACAATAGGAGGACCCTTGCTGCAAAGAGTATTGGGAAACATGGGAGGATGAAGACAAAAAGGACCAAGAAGATAAAAGGGAGCTTAGAAGTCAAAAGATCTCAGACGTAATCTTTGAAATCTGATGGAAGGACGAAAACTAGCTTTAGTCCCTTACAAACGATGGATGGAATACCATCGTTGGCAAGAACAACGAACCTCACGTTTACCTCCCAATCCTCATTTGACCGAGATGTCCCAGTTACAACACGAACTGCAATCGTTGATGGATAGCAGCGACTTGTCAGAAACGGAAAAATCGCAACGGTACGGTCAATTATTGCAACGACTGCAACTCTTTCGCCAGAAAGCTTTAGACGAAACAGCTCTACCCACTCTGAAAGATTTTAAGGCCTTGATGAAAAGTCCATCACTACCACCACCACCACCACCACCACCCAGTGGTCAAGACATACACAACCCCACGAAGGCCTGAGGAAGAAGAGGCACGAGAAGTTTTTCAAACACCGTCAGCAGCTCCCATCCCTAGTAAGATTGCAGCGTCCTTGTTGACCCCTTCCCCTACACCGCAACGAGAAGAACTTAAAGCTTGGGTTAAAAAGATGATGTCTACTCCACCTTCGACAGAAGTGAAAAAGAAAGAAGGGAAACCAGAAGTGAAAAAAGAAAAGAAGACCAAAGCCATTCCATTACCACCACCACCACCACCACTACCTTCCACTTCTACGCCCGTGGCACATCGGACACGTAAGACCGTTTCCAAACCACCCCCTCCTTCCATTCAGACTAGCACTCGTGAAAATTGGATCACTTATTAAAACATGGAGAAGGTGTTAACCAGCATTTACTACGATCCAGCTCATCCTGCTGGTTACGGAGGAGTTCAGAAATTGTATCGTGCTGCCAAAACTCGACTGAAAAGTATCCGTTTACCTCAGGTGCAACGCTGGTTACAAGAACAAGCCACGTACACCTTACACAAACCCATTCGACGAAAATTTTCCAGAAGTCGCACCCAAGTGGAGGGTATCGATCACCAATGGCAAGCCGATTTAGCCGATGTCTCTCATTTAGCCACCTACAATCGTGGCTACAAATATTTGTTTTGTGTCATCGACGTCTTTTCCAAATTTGCTTGGGTCGTACCATTGACTTCCAAATCGAGCAGTGAGTTAGTGCAAGCCCTCAAACTGGTGTTGAAACAAAGTGGTCGTCACCCTCTTCGATGGCAAACTGACAAAGGCACCGAATTTCTAAACCAAGCTTTCCAAAAAGAATTGAAGAAACGTGACATTCATTTTTTCACCACCGAGAATCCCGAAACCAAAGCCAGCATCGTGGAACGTTTTCAACGTACCTTGAAAGAACGCATGTGGAAATATTTTACGCATCAACACACTCTCAAGTACATTGACGTCTTGCCACACCTCGTTCAATCGTACAACCAATCTTACCATCGGAGCATTGGACGTGCCCCCCAAGAAGTGACTCCCGACAACGAAGTGACCGTCTTCGAGCGCCTGTTTGGACCGTCCACGACAGTGCCTGTCCCCAAGAAAGGTGGAGTGTTGGCATCGGGAGATTGGGTACGCATTGGCAAAACCAAACGCACTTTCGACAAAGGTTACTTACCCAATTGGACCACTGAATTGTTTCGTGTCACTGAACGTGTGCGTGGTCGTTATCCTCCCGTCTATAAATTAGAAGACATGAACGGGGAAGTGTTAAAAGGAACGTTTTACTTACCCGAGTTACAACGTGTGACCAAAAAAGAAGACGACGTGTACGAGATCGAAAGCATTCTCGATCGAAGAACTCGTAAAGTAGGAAAGAAACGTGTCAAAGAAGTCAAAGTACGTTGGAAAGGATATCCTCCCAGTTTTGACTCTTGGATCGACGCTTCGCAACTCATCGACTATAAAAAGAAGTGACCATCATGCCCTTCAACACAGTCTCAGCTACTGCAGTGACCACTCCTTCCCCCAGTTCTTCTCTGCAAGATCTACAAAACAACCCTTGTGGGTGTGGTGTGGAGAACGTGTGCCTAAAACTCAAATCGTCTTTTTCTGCCAAATCTTTGTGGTGTATTGTGTCATCGGTGCTGCCATTGCCAATTTGAGTTTGCAACAAGGAGATAAACAATTGTGGACCATTTTACTCAGCAGTTGCATTGGTTACCTTCTTCCCAATCCGTCTCTGAAATATTCCTCTAACGGAAACAACAACAACGGGAGTCTTGTGTCCAACGTCAGTTCCAACAGTCACCCTAACCATCCTCTTTTAGACACTCCTCTAACTTCCAGTGACTCCTCGGACACTAGAACTGTGGAATTATTAACAACCAATTTTACTTAACGTTACCCAGTGACAGTTCCATGGAGGTGTTTCCCAATAACACTTTGTGCTGTTTCTCGGCCAAATTACCTCAGGCCATCCGATTGGATCACGAAGCCCGTTGGGAAGTGGCTTTGGTGGAAATGATTCACCCTACACAAATCAAAAACATCATCGAAAATCAAAACACTTTGACGATAGAAGTTTGTGACGAACAAGTGCAACAAGCCATGGATGAACGCGCTAGTGGTAGTGGTGTAGCTGACTTTATCAAAACACGAAACCCCATAACTAAACGAACCACTTATCTGTTGAAAGTTCCTGCAGGTTATTATTTTAGTGGTCAACATTTGGTGAACACCATAGCTGAGAGGTTCAATTTCATGTTTAGTAAAGCCTTGGAGAAAGCCAGAAAAAGTGTCACGATCGAGTACCACAAAATATCTCGTCGCCTACTGATGAAATTTTCTGAGGAAAAAGTATTGGCCATTACATTTTGTCCTGAATTGTATGACATTTTGGGTGGAGACCCTAAGTTAATCAAGATTGCAAACGAAATACCAGCTGTGACCAGTAACTTGGATTTTGCGAAATATTTTCGATTCCCTGTAGAAATGAACCAAGGACTGAATTTGATTTTTGTGTACTCCGATGTGGTGGAGTACAACGTAGTGGGACACACCTCCGTACCGTTACTGCGTGTCATTCCTTTCAAAGTGGACTCTGCCACGAAGGCTGACGAGGAAGGTGGAAACACTTATCACGTTCACCGCGAATTTGTAAATCCTAACTATTTGTCCGTCAGTAAGCCGTATTTCGACACTGTCAACATTTCCTATAAAAGGAGATCTGGGACAAAATATTCCATTCACCAAAGGGAAAGTCACAGTGAAACTCCATTTTCGAAAACGATTACTCTAACTTTTTGTCAGTCATGTATCCTGTGTACCAAGGAGTTGCTCGACAGCGAGGACATGGTTTAGGTGATATGCTCAAATCGGCCTTTCGTAGAGTGGTTCCCATTTTGAAACCGATGGTGACACGGGGATTGCACGCCTTAAAAGATGCCGCGTTGACGCAAGGTAAAGAATTTCTCCAAAATGTCATCATTCACAAACAAAACCCCAAAGAAGCTTTCTTGAGAGCAGGCAAAAATGTCTTGCTTCAAACGGACAAAGACCTTTTGGGTCGGCGAGAAACTCCTATAAATGCTCTGGGCAATGCTGAGTCAGGCATTCCTGCTTCCCTGACGCCATAGCAAGGACAAGGCAGAAAAAGACGACGAAAACACCCCTTCAGAGGACTTCACGCCCCTAGAGCTAGAAAGACTAAGAAAAGAAAAACCGTCAGAGAGATAGACGTTTTTGATTATTAAAAAAAAGAAAAAAGATGCACCGAGAGTCTTGTGCTTGTTCCAAGTCGGAACTGGATCTGTTTGCCATGCCACCCACCATGATGACGATGCAAGAATCCCAATGGGTCGAATTTCATCCCGTCTCCTCTTTGGTGGATTCCGCTCCCATCCAGTTTGAAATCAAAGGACAGCCCGAAGATTACATCGATCTGAATAATAGTTACTTGTATCTAAAGCTGAAAGTGATCAAAACCGACAACACCAATCCGGGAGCCGATGCCGGAGTAGCTCCCGTCAACAATTTCATGCATCCCTTGTTCAGCGAAGTGGATTTTGTACTTGAATAACAAACTGATCAGCAGTAGCACGGATACTTACCCTTACCGAGCGTACCTAGAAAATCTCTTGACGTATGGAAAAGAGGCCAAGAACACTCATCTGGATGCTTGCGTGGTATGGAAACCTGACACCGCAGGTGAGAACTCGTTTAACGACAGAGCCCTGACAGCCGATGACGATCCTCACAATGTGGGTTTTAACGACCGTCGAAGGAAAATCCTGCAAGGTCGTAGTTTAGAACTGATGGATCGTTTGCATTTGGACATGTGGTTGCAAGAGAAGTATTTGCTGAATGGAGTAGACATTCGCCTGAGACTCAATCGCAGCAGGGTCGCTTTCCATTTGATGGCTCATGCCAACGAGTACAAAACCATCATCCAAGAAGCCAGACTTTACGAGCGACGTGTAGAAGTGTTACCTAAAGCGGGAAACGACATCAGTCAAACATTGAGCAGATCAACCGCCAAATATCCGATACGACGTGTAGAAGTGAAAACATTCACCATTGCTGCTGGACTCCGATCCAAGATCGAAGATCATCTGTTCCAAGGACAGTTACCCAAACGTGTAATCGTTGGTATCGTCAGTAATGCAGCCTTCAACGGAGCCCACGATCAAAATCCTTTCCAGTTTAAGCACTACAGAGTGTCCAAGATCGAAGTCAGTCGCGATGGCAAGACTTTGTGTACCAGACCCTTCGAACCTAACTTTGTCCAGAAGAATTACTTGAGATCGTACTTGTCCCTTTACGAAGCTACGGGGCAGCTAGGAACCAACACCAGTCACGGTATTTCGTACGAAGATTATGTCGGAGGTTACACTTTGTGGGCCTTTGATTTCACTCCAGACCAAGGCAGCGACGAGGGACATTTCCACCCTATAAAATCCGGTCAAGTGTGTGTGGAACTTCAGTTTGCAGAAGCTCTCACTGAGACGGTCAACGTCATCCTGTATGCTGAATTCGATAATACCATAGAAATCAACAGTTTGAGAGAAGTCATTCTAGACTATTAGTCACAATGGAAGACTCCTATCCCTCTTTAAACAGTGGAGAATCTTTGGACATGGAATGGGAGGATAGCGTGAAAACAGAACCCCAAGACCAAGTCAAAGAGGACGAGGTAGTCGTCAAGTCCAGATGGCCAGAACAAGAACAACATTTAGTGTCCTGTTTTGCTAAACACCTGGCGAATACAATTACGGAATTGTCCAAGAAATATTGTTACGGATGTCAAAACGATCATCCCAGTCAAATTCAACACGATAAATGTATGATGATGAGTCAAGAAGAAAAATTGGACGAGTATCTGGACGACGCTTGGAGTCTCATCTCAGAAGAAACCGTGTTGCATGAGTGGTATAAAGGCTTGCGTGATCTTTCCTGTCCTCCATTGACTACTCTAGAGATCTATCGCATCGAAGCTCTCTTAGGCCAGAGTGCGGAGACAAGGCAAAGAAACGGGTACTTGACAGATCTTTTCAAACAAAAAGTCAGAATTGAATTGATGACTTATCATTACCTGTGAAGAAAAAAAAAAAACAACACAACAGAAAATGGATACCTGGGAACTTTATTACTTTTTGAACAATAGTTTGTATACTGCTTCTTGGAATCCTGTCGTGTGCGCTAAAGATGAACTACCTCATCACAAACCTCAAGACCATCAAGCTTATGTCATCAACACGGACGAAAGTCATCTTCCAGGAACTCACTGGGTTGCCGTCTACTTCCCTCAAGAGAATTGTGTGGAGTATTTTAATTCGTATGGATTACCCCCTTTGGAAGACGATATCATTGACTTTATGAGAAGAAATGCCCAGACGACACGATACAATAATGTGAAATTACAAGGCACAGATTTCATGGTGTGTGGACAATATTGTGTATATTTTCTTCATCAACGCAGTCTTGGATATCCTTTAGAACATTTAGTGACTTATTTTGATCGTCACTCTTCTAGAAACGATGAGAAAGTAGATCGATGGTTTTGTGACCATTATAGTTATCTTTTGTTGTTGTTGTTGTTGTTATAGGGTTTAACGCCATTTTTCAGCACAAGATAGGCTACACATGGCGGCCAGTATTAATGGTGGAGGAAGAACCCTGGAAAACCCCGGGAAGAACCACCGACCCACTTATCTTTTGTCTTTAGCTAGGAAACGTAGTGTACATCAATGGCCTCATGACTTCCATCAATGGAAATCTCACATGATTTCACAACGTTGTCAACCTTGTCAAAAATAATTTGTTTGATGTTACTTGTGACTTGTGACTTGTTACTTGTTAGTTGAATAAAAAATGTTGTGTTTTGACAAAAATGTGTCTGTCGTTTGTTTTCAAAAAAACACTGTGAATATATGCTCTTTGACTTCTCTCTATCCCTCACCATGACATTCGCTATCATAGTGTTCCGACACTAAAACTGAGTAGGGATGTTTTCTATCGCGTCCGCGTTTGAACCATATAAAGCGGGTGGGTCTCCAGTCTGACCATTCACTGTTGACTCGTCAGCCTATGAAGATGCCTTCCAGACTAGCCCAGCTGAACGAAGCTTACGTCAATTTGCATCGTGTCAGGCTAAACCTGATACCGAAGCCTGAAGAAATAGAGAATGTCAGGATGTTATCCACAGCCCAAGACCTGATAGAAGAGATGTTTAGAGACGAAATTAAAAAAGAACAAGAAGAATGGACTGAGAAATACAGGCTTCAGAAGAAGCAGAGAGAAGAACAACAACAGCAGCAGCAGCAGCAGCAGCAAGAACCAGACAGAAGTTTTGTGGACTGTCGAGTAGACACCAAAGAATTCTCTTTCTGTTTTCGCAGAAGCAGACCGTATCCAATAGGAAAGCCTACTGCCAGACGGGGACGCAATCTTAGACAGTAAAGAAAGATTGCCATTACTTCCGTGAACAAAAAAAACAAAAAACAGCCCTTTTCAGGGCTACCCAATACTCTCGAAAAGACATACTCATTCAATTTGCCAAAATTTGTAATTAGAAAATAGAAGTGTGTCTATAAGCACTTCGTTTCTTTTGTCAGTAAAACTAAATATTTGTGTGTTTGTATGTTTAAAAAAAATCACCCTTTGTTTTCTCTGTCTTGTCCAATCGTGTCTGTCTGTGTTTGTAAGTAAAAAGTAAAAAAGTCAACGTGAGTGCCTCTTTTAAGTCCGCGCGTTACATGTGATGGTAAATTTGAGTGCTAGGGAATGTTTACCTTCACGTCCGTGCTTCAAGTATATAAATCGGTGCGATCGTCAGTCTGGCTACCCACGTTGACGTAGCAGCTGCAACAAAATGAGCAGAATAACAAAACTACTAGAACTCCAGATGCACCTGGAATATGCCAGGCGGTTGCTAGATGAGCTGGCTATGGAGGCTTTAGCCAAAGAAGGCAGGCTTGAAGAGGAGGAGAAGAAAAAGAAAGAAGAGGAGATGAGAGGGATCCTACCTCACCTCATGCTAAGACCTCTTTGTGAGGTCAAGCCTGAGGTGAGGACGCCTCCACAGAGAGTAGCAGCACCACAACAAAGACAGCCACAATCTCTGCCGCCAGTACCACCAGTACCAAGAGCCGCTGTCCCCCAGAGAGAAACCTGGGAGGAGGAATTGGAAAGACAGAGGCAAGAGTGGGAGCCTGGGCGTCAGCATCATCATCCCAGGGTGTGGAATAGAAGAAGAAGGGAACAAGTGTTCACTATCCCTCAAACTGAGGAGTGGGATAGTGAAGCTAATCAACCTCCCTCTGCGCTCCCAACCACACGCATCGATTGGGAGCAGGACTGGAGCCGGCGATGCGTGTGTGGTGCCCGCCCTGGGAGATGTCATCGTTAACCAGGTGCATTTGCAGTTCTAAAAAAAACAGCCCTTTTCAGGGCTAACCAGATCTCTAGAAAAGAGAAACTATTCAATTTGCCAATTCGTGTGAATGTAGTGTAGTGTGACTATAAACACTCACTCTTTGCTGATGTCTGTGTGTGTGTGTGTGTGTGTGTGTGTGTGTGTGTGTGTGTGTGTGTGTGTGTGTGTGTGTGTGTGTGTGTTAGCATGCACGTTCGTTGGTGTGGATAGTATATGGGTGTGTGTTTTTCTTCTCTTCCTTCGTTGTTGTGATAGTATAATGTGTGTTTTATGCTTGCTCGTTCGTTGGTGAGGATAGTATATTGTGTGTGTTTTATGCTTGCTCGTTCGTTGGTGTGGAGAGTATATCATATTTTTTTTTTCTCATCCTGATTGTGTGGATGGTATATTTGTGTGTTTTATGCTTGCTCGTTCGTTGGTGTGGATAGTATATTGTGTTTTATGCTTGCTCGTTCGTTGGTGAGGATAGTATATTGTGTGTGTTTTATGCTTGCTCGTTCCTTGGTGAGGATAGTATATTGTGTGTG
>JAECUM010095504.1:0-13192 GCA_016617855.1 Megalonaias nervosa
CTTATCGCGCATTTACATGTTTAAAAATCAGTTTTAAATGTATCAGTTTTAATTATGCCAATGCTACCGATTAAAATGCCAGAGTATTTTTTAATTGTTATTTCAGATTTGCATGCATCTAGTTTTGTTGTAAACGTTTGTTCTAAATCGTTGAAAAAATGTCATTCCTTTTATCATTTAAAATAATTTGTCAATACTACATCAGTTTTCGGCACTGGTTCTTGATGAACATATTCTTTTGTATTTTGATTCCTATATTCCATCATTGATTTGATCTTAAGAGTTGGTAAAGTGTGATATATGTTTGTTCTAGTTTTAAGCAAATATAGATAAATTGTAATTAGTTTCCATACCTCTTTTATATTCATTCAGATTTATTTTATATTCCCCTGTATATGTTTTAATTTTTTATATTTTGGTTATCCCGGTTCAGTCATTCTTTTACTGCAACTATGACAGAGTAATAGTGTTAGCTATTATTTTTCTATTCATGTTTGTAATACTAGTGTTAAGATTATTCATTAGTTTATTAATGTCCCGGTTATTCTATTTAATTAATTATCCAAGCTATTTGCAATTTGATTAAATTCAGATCTTCACTGCCCTACGTGAAAATCTGACAGCGAACGATTAGGGATCATGTTCTGGTGACCTTTGAATTAGCCAATGGAAATGCAGCTTTCAAAAATCAGAAAGTGCATCAAATCGTTCGGCACACATAGATGCTCTTCAGCCACACTGCTCAGTCTCTCAAAACGCGAAGATATAAGACTTCGTCTGATTGGCTGATAAAATTAGCGATTATGGTAATAACACTGATTACCAACCAACATGACCCCTTAGCGGTCGCAGTCAGATCTTCACGTAGGCCAATGGAGATCTGATTTTAATCAGATTGAGCCATTTGTTAACTGTTCAGATTGAGATTGTAAAGTGGTATAGTCTCCCTAAGGTATTATAGTCTCCCAAAGGTTTCTTAATGGCCCTCTCCAATGCATCAGTTTCAATATTTATCCTTTCTTTGCTTGGTTTTAAATACTGTTCATTGCTTGGTGTTTTATATGCTCTTTCTCTTACGGCTTGCAGTGTTTGTACAACGTCTAAAAGCTGTTTATGTTTTCCTCAATCTGGTTTAGCAGCTGCTGAAATCGTATCTTTTCTGCATTAGTATTTATTCTATGTTTAGTTCTAATTGAAAGCTGTCGAATGACTTTCTAAATTGTTGTTATATCTAACAATACAACTCAGTTTTTCATCACCGTCATTCTGCAATAAAATATTCATCACCACAATCAGCATAGTCTAGTTTATATTTGAAATCTGAACCATATTGTTCACCTAGAATTGAATTTCTCAGGTAACTTTGTTTTAGCAGTGTCTTGAACAGTTGAAACAAACAGTGTAATACAAGGTATATTTTTGTACCTGTAATTTCTAAATGTAATTCGAACAAGACTAGATATTTCAGTCTTGCTATCCGTTAAGTCAAACCGGGTAGCCGTGTGGTCCACGGCGCTCCCCTTTATAGATCACTGCCGTCTCACCTCTGTCTGTGTTCATTCTCGTCTCTGGCTCAGCCAACGTGGGTATTGCCAGAAGCTTCCCTTGGGTCTATGTTTATTCCTGGGGTTTCCCGGTTTCTTCCTCCACCAAATATACTAGCCACCATGTACAGTTTGGATCCAGAACACAATTAATTTTACTATATATTCTCTACATTTGTTTCTCAGTACTGAACTTTCCACTATGTGACAATCAATACAAATCAAAAGTTAATCTAAAATACCTTCAAAGATGACTTCACGGTGAAGTTCTTGTCATATGTTCACCGGCATTTCTTTGAGAGGCTGGACTGCAAACAAACCAACGAGCAATGGAACACAGATTTCACTTCCTGATCATCACCAAGACCTTATTACTCACTGTATACTGTCGCCGAAACACACACAGACAACCACACAATAAGCTCATATTCTAAAGAATAAACAATTACCTTTAAATCCATACCAAGAATGCCTAAATCTATCTCCTTTATCATCACCAAAAGGAGACAGGAAACAATGCTCTAAAAATATGCTGGGACTGCATTCATGGGTACTGAACCGGAATGTTTAGTTGTGGTCTGATTCCGCCTATCATGTGCTGAAAAATGACGTCAAAAAACATACCAACCAAAAGTCTTCTGGCAAACTATTGCTGTTCTGAAATAAAAGTTTATCCATCCCTTTTTCTCATTAGTAATAACCAGCTTATTGTGAAAAAATCCTTTTACTTCCGAACCCGTCAGTGAATCAGGTCAGTCTCTTACCCCAGCTTGGTGTCTGTCATTACTTGCTAATTATTTCGTTCCAGAAATATTTAAATTCTGTCTTTATGTGATACAGATATGTTTTTATCCGATGCTGTATCGACAGTCATGATGATGGAGAATACTGAAGTAGTTTCGGACTGTGTTAAATTGGTTCCGATCTATGCTGATATTGTTTGCAGTCAAAGCTAATCCACCAAAAAAAAGTATGTGACGTTCAGATAACGCTTTTCTCTTTTGAAAGTATATACGAAACCAACTGTTGTCATCCACACTGTCCAGTGTAATTGATTCTGTCCAGTGGGTTGGGTCCTGTGTTGATGGCATCTTAAGTAGTATAGGTATTTTGAGGTTCCTCTCTCAGAGACCCCCTACCCCCCAAAAACGTTATACGTTAAAAATTTTGTCAGCAACCTTTTTTAGCTTAAAATGATGACTTTCATATTTCTGACAAAATTTGTTTTGTCGGGGTAGGGGGTCTTTGAGAAAGGAACAACTCAAATACCTATACTACTATTACAGCCCTATACTTATTATTTTTATAGTTTAGACAAAATTTCATATTAAACAAATGAAATATTATATATAATGTCATTCTGTCATTCAACCCGACATGTTGGATTTGATCTGACAAACAAATTTTGTAAGAGATTTAATTCGATTACAGCAGCCTCAAGTTATACTGGTATAAAAACTAAAATAATAAGCGATTGTATTATAAAAGCTGGATATCATATATCACCAAAATATGGGTCAGTATGGCTATTCGCGACTGAAAATAATATGAGAATAGCGGGTTGGGCAGATGATGTGATGACATTTATTGACAATATGGTTGATATTTTATTTGATCATGATATTACTAAACTAAAAGACAAAAAATAAACAGCAGGATGACGTTCGGTCTACCATTCCACAAATTCTGTCAGATAAGCCTAATGAGGTTCTAAGAGTCTCTTTCAGACATACCCTCCGGCGAATTTCTAAATATACGAGACGAAACTTTAGAAACTCAGTGGGTAGTCTATTTTATGTAAGCCTTTTTTTGTGGCCAACGGGACTCTTCATTTTTGTTAAGACATTACCCCCAGCGAATTCCTAAATATCCGAAACCGAAACTTTAGGAACTCGGAGGGCTGTCTATTTTAAGGTCTTTATTGGGACCAGGAACCTAATGAGGTTTATTTTAGTCTAGAGATGTTTTTTTGGAATGGCCCCTGTGTGGGGTACCCTTTTAGTGAGGTCACAAGGTCACGAGCTAACGTCATCCTGCTGTTTATTTTTGGACGGCACAAACACAAACTTATCCTAACTTATCCTTACTTATCTAGCGGGGGCCTTATCTACGTCCAACAAATTTCGTACACTGTCCCACTATGGCAACACCTGGGAGTGCAAAAATGCACTCACCACGTGTTTACATGGTGGGAGAGTGTATTTTGTTTGTTGAATATCGAGGATTCCTCCGGACCCCCAACCTTTCTTAAAATAGCGAGGGGCAAATCCAGAGCCCTACCCAACGATTTCGTCCGTGAAGGGAACCGAACACAGGGCGTCAGTATCAGAATCCAGCATTCTCACACTGAGCTATGAAATTCAGTTATGTATATATGTTAAAAACGTTATTATATACCACCAAACAGCATTACATTTTCTGATTTTGAAAACACGTAATTTTACATTATATTATCTAATTCTGAAAACATTATTATAAATAAATCGAGAAAAAACATAATTTTTGATTTTATATTGTACAGAAAAACGAATTCTAATGCTGGGCTGAAAACTGTATAAGAACCACCGTTTCCAATGATACCAACGAGTGTTAATACACAGATGTTATATATATATATATACGTCGAAGCTAAACTAAAAGATAAAGATCTGATTCTAAAAAGATTATAAATAAATCGAGAAAAAACATGATTTTTGATTTCATATTGTACAGAAAAACGAAATCCTAATGTTTGCCTGAATTGCGACCATACAATTATCTTTGACAGAAAATCGACCGTTGCCAAGGATACTGGCTGAATGACGGCATTACTGCAGAAAAATAATCAATATTCTGTATTACGCAGTTGGACTTATACTATAGTAAATATGTTATTTAAGTAGGACGAATTGTTAGTTATTTCGGTAAATACAGAAATGATACCAGGATTTGTAGGTCTTAAAATACTATCAGATTTACAAATCTATTATATTTTCATTAGCAAAAAAAGAAAAAAAACACGAAACAGTATATATGCTATGTTTGATTGGAACAGTATTATCTCCCTTTTAAAAACAAATATGGTACACAGAGTTATATTTCTTGACCAACACACAATGTCTCGACGTTTGCTATTAAGTAAAATATGCTATCGTGATTATATAACGAGAATTTAATTCTACCAGATACTTTACGACGACATTCAAATAGTTCTTTCATCGCTATCTTACTGAGAAGATACTTATTACCTTTTGCAGAAACCTTCGACCTATCTAGGTCTATATTAATTTTTGTATACTGGTACTGGCTTACCGGATTATGAAAATTGTCATATTTTAATGCAAGCTCGTCTCGTAAACTTTCGAGATAACTAAAGTATTTGCTGTCATCTGATTTGATAAGGAAGAGTTTGATTCTGTCAAATTTACTAAAACAAATACCTGAAATTTCATCGTTAAATTCAAATGATAATTGCTGGTTATTAACCATTATTTTTTTATTTTGCTATTAACTCCATCTGCTAATGTTAAATTTTCAAACATTATTTCTAATGTTTAGACAAAATTACTTGTATAATGTCCAAGCGCTAGTGTGTTAATTCCGTCACTGCAATATCTTTTATCATCAAAATTACTTAGTCCCCGTTTTATGATCGTATCAGTTTCAAGTTTATGATGATTTGTTCTCATAACATTTGTTTTGATAAAACTGACGCTATTGTTTAGCGCTGCTTTAAAATCGTCAAAATTCATCATCTTTTTCACATATCCTCGAGGAATACCTTTTGCTTTTTTTGTAAGTTTATTGTCATCTAATATGACAGCATACATTTTGCTCTTTAGTCCAACAAATTCCCTAACTGGCATAAACATAAATTCATCTTTCATTTTTCCAATAACTTTCTTATTCGAATTATCTTGAAATCCACTACATGCTGGATAATCTGATAAATCGAACAGATTTTTATTATTGTAAATATCTTCATAGACATCTTCACATTTTATATTATAAACTAGCGAATCTGTATCAGTAAATAGCAACTCTGAATCTGGCCACTGCTTTTTGGTAAAATTATAGTGAAAATCGTACATCAGCCACTTTGATATATCAAGTACAGCTGCACCAACATAAACAGGTTTATTTAACTTTAAATTTGTCTTTCGTCGTTGTATTGCAACAAGATTTTCATTAAATATTTTCATACTAACAAAACCATCATCATTAACTAATTTATTTCTGCGATTTATGTCATTAACAATTTCTATCGAGACTCGCTTGCGAATATTTTCCATCGTCTTACCGAACACCGAGTTGTTCATTAACTTGAAGTTTTTCTCAAATTCGGTCTTAGCCACAGCAAGACGTTTCCTATTTAGATCAATATAATTTGCCATCCACTTCGATTGATTAAACTTTAGTACACGGTGGACCTTTCTCAGAATTAATCCAGCATCTACTGCTTGTTTTAAATTTTTGTAAAGCATAACGTAATTTCTTTTATCTAACAAATTTGGAACTAACTTATTAACAATGGAATTTTTTGCTGTTGTCGTTGCTCGTTGTTCAGGCGATAATAAACTATAATTAATCATCATTGACTCTGCGCAAAACGGATAATCGTTATGTAGATCATGTAGCGAACTAGGATAATCTAGATCAACTTCAACAAATATGAAATATCGGAAAAATCGATATTAATTTTTCTAGGTAAATCTTTTCCAGTTTCTTTAAGAAATTGCTCTGGAGTTATCCAATGAATTCCACTACACGGCATTGGTTCTGACATTGCATAGCCATACAAATTATTGGCGTCCAGATAAATGATGTAACTCGACGGGAGATTTTTATCATAATTTTTTAAGTACTTGTTATTAGCAGCTGCATATTTCTTTGTTATAACGCTAATTCCGCCTTTCATACCTTTTTCAAGAAAGTTAAACATATCGACATCTGTTAAGAGATCCAATTCTATTTTACTCGTTTTTAGTAGAGCGTCCCAAGACAATCCTGGAGAGGAATAATACCAACAGGGGTCTAATCCATAATTGCTGTAGCTTACTTGACGAAAACTCTCAAAAATATCTGCTAGTAATAACACATCTGTTTTCAAATATAGATCATGATAATCACCAAATGTTTTACAACTAAATTTATTCCAGATATCTTGTGCATATTTGTATTAGTCATCTGTGACATTTTCGTTTTTGAGTTGCGAGTAAAATTTATCTTTGCCAGGCAGAGAAGTTTCATTAAATCTGCTTCAATCGTCGAGATACTCGTAAGGAAAGATAAATTTTTTGTCAGACCGATATAGTTTTCACCGAAGCAACTTCGCAAATTATTAAAACTACTGCAACCTTTAACAAGCTCATCTAATGATGCTGCCATAAATTGCAGACTGTCAATAAAACGTAATTTACCGAGCGTCACCGACATATACTTTTCAAAATTATTTGGAATACATTTTATTACATTATTTAGTTTTAGTTTAGCTTTAATATTTTCATCACCAAAAGCTTCTACAATGACATAGCCACGAAAGTTATGTAAAACTACGGGAATAAAATCTGGAGCATGAAATTTTAAATTACAACTGTTATGAGCTGCTCCACGATACTGGCCGGTCAAATGACAATGATTTCGCACCTTATCACGGGCTCCGTTAGAGTCTACCAGCAACTTTTCACAAATATGACAATTAACTGCTTTATCGAAATCGAGTTGCTGTTTAGACGTTATTTTCATCGGAGCTGTTTTAAGTAATCTGTTGGAAATTTTATTAACTTCGTCTATGAAATTTTTTAATAGCCATACGGCAGGATTTTCACCTCTATATAACTTTATCGGAGTTGAAAATTTATCGTTAGCGCAACAAACTACTTTATAAGCTACTCCGCAAGGAATATGTTGTTGTATTTTTCTAGTACTGGATTTATTCGGATTATTTTCTACTCCAACCACAGGAACGAGTAGACACTCGAAATCAGCGTAAATAACAAAAGGAATATTTAGATTATGATATAATTTTTAAATTTTAATATTTTTTCTTTTTCGCTAGGCATACTTATTCTTTGAACATTGACACAGTATTTGAGATGCTCATGCAGTCTTCCATCGCTAGAAAAACCGTGCAAACATCTATAGCAGAAATATTTTTTATTTTTATTTTTACTGTACTGTTTGCCAACTAGTCCGTTAAAGTTTTTTATCCAACAATAATGTCCTCGATAAAATAATAAATTTATTGTATTTTGCGTAGCATTTTCTGAGATATATCTCAGGTAAACGTTTTCTCGCTCATCTAGTCCGAAAACATTTACTGAGATACTGTTTTGTTTTTCAAACTTTGGTATATAATTTTCTGCTACTGGAAAAGTTGTTCCTAAAAAATTTAGTTCGTCCTTGTATGGAAAATACTTGTTAACGTGATCAGCATTTTTTTCTTTTGGAAACATCGCAGAAAGAATAGACCATTGAAAACATTTGTCATCATCGTTTTTGACATTAATACAGCATTTTTTGTTTTTAATTTTTTGAGGGAGATCGACGTAGCCAATGCTATTAGCGCCGCTGCCGTGAAGTATGTTATATTTTGCTGTGTGAAATAAAACTTCTTTTATCATTTCAAATTTCCAACCTGATCCTGACGAAGTAAATTCTTCTAATGTTTTGTTTATTTCTTGATGTATTTCATCGGCGACCATGGCAATGTTTGTTCCAGTCAATATTTTTCTCGATTTTGCTGTTAAATATGGTTCTGAAATTTCGCTGTCAAAACCTTTTGTTTCAAAAATTATATCAAGTATATCTTCAACTGCGTGTAACTTTGATAAAATCGTATGATATTGGACTATAAGTTTGATACTTTTATGAGCCGCAAGTTCTTCTGATATAACAGGTTGCAAAAGATGAAATAAATTTTTGGAGTTAAAATTTGCTAAAATATTTTGTTCATCAAATTTGTAACTATTATCGTAACCAGAAAATGCTGAAGCAATTTTTTTCTGTTTTGATAATGTTCTTTTTAGCAATATCTCGCAATTTTAACATTATATATATATATAGTAATATTTTATATTTAATTGAATTTTTTTTTTTAAGATTCCTAATTAGAGATATGAAAAACCTTATAGTATAAATTGAATTTTGTTTTTTAAGATTCCTAATTAGAGATATGAAAAACCTCATAGTATAATGACAGAAATTTTGAGATATCTGAGATTGACAGCGGAAGAGCAAGAATTTTATCATGTGCACCCAAAGTACAATTTATATGCAGCAAATATGTTAGGTTCTGTTATTAATATAGAATCTAAAAAATCTGTTGGCATATCAACACCAGCTGGTATGTTAATTTCAGTAAAAGGCGATAATGCAGAAAGAATTAAAATGTTTAGAAAAGATTTTATTTATACTTTGTTTTGCGGCGATATTTCAGAAGGACAACGAGTATACAGAGCAAATGGCGCAGTTGCTGATGATAATATTGAAAATTTATCATTACAAAATGAATTTCAACCTCATCCAGTGTTTGATTTATATGAGATAAATGATAAGGGAATTACTAGACATATAAGAACAAAAAAAATTGTTGGAAGTTTAGATAAAGATGGTTATTTACATGTGATGGTACGCGATTAAATCGTAACGTCATCATTTTATTTGTATCAAATTTCATTTTGTCCGCTGCTGTTAATAAAAATCTATCAGAATCACCCAATGTTATCATAACATCAACAAAATAAAAATTATATCCCAACAAACAATTTCGAATTGCTTCAGCTAATTCTTTATGATTTAATATATTAACTCGCTGATGATATTTTATTTCTCCAAACATCTTATTATTTATTAATTAGACAAAAGATTATTACAATAATGAACTTAATTGAGAGACTGGCTAAACTAAATTCGGAAGATTTTGTTTCAGTTTCAAATTTTACATCAGAAAATATTACTAATGACAGATTTGCTGATTATACTGAAAAAGATATTTTGCATAACTATGACGACGACGAAGATGATGTTGTTGTTAGTAAAAAATATTTAAGCAGACCAACAACTGGACGATATGATGTTAAATACCATATTGCTAAAAAAAATAATAAAATTTAATTTTACTGTTGCCGAGCATCAAATATTTTGGCAGCTTATAAAACCCTTTTTAAACGTAAAAATAGCTGGACAACAAAGAAATATAAAATACGATTTTATTTTTGTTAAGATATTTAATTTAATGCCAATGGACGGTGCAAGAAAATTACATTTAATTTCTTTATGTAAACGAGTAAAATGTAAGTCAGTATTAATAAAATACGAAGAAATTTATAATAATATTATTCAGTCGATGAGATCGACCGAGTTGGTACCCAACTATTAAATTTATCGCCATATCCACGCCATTTGACTAAACTTTTGTTGCCGCGCTTTTTAATAACTTTTTCAGTAACAAATATATCTTGTTCTGTTTTCTGAAGTTCTTGCTCGTAAAAACTACCAGTTATAGGCTCACCTGATAAATCTTTCAACGAGTATGTAACTGATATTGTTAAAAGCACTTTATCAACAACAAATACTTCTTCACTCCAGTTATGAGTATACCCTTTCTCAAATGTTTTTTTCGTCAAAGAAATTCTAACTTTATCACCAACTTTAAATTTGTGTCGTCGGTACATGTTTTCGTTCGCTAATATTGGATTTGCAATCGCGTCGTTTGGCGACATTTTACTTTTGCCTAGCGAAATGGATCTGTGTTTCGTGTTATTATACTCGTCAACAATGTTTTGTAAATTGTCAATATATTTACTCGTATTTTTAGCTGTCAAATATTTGTGGATTTTTTCGTTGAGCGTGCGATTAAATCGCTCGACGATGACACTTTTCCCTCATTTCCTGTGACATATTTTTTAATGTTATTTTGCTCTAAAAACTGTTCAAATTTTTTATTAAAATATTCCGCTCCGTGATCAGTCCAGATTCTATTTGGTTTTCTTTCTGTGTTAACAATAATTTGTTTTAGCGCATCAGTCATCGATGTCCCCGTTTTATCCGAAACGGGTATACTAAACGCGTATTTACTAAAAACATCTACAACATTAAAAAGATATCTCTTTGGAACGCCATCAGCGCCAACGTTATATTGGGCTAGATTTGAAACATCAACTAAATCTATCGCCCAGATGTCATCAACGGCATTTGCGACAACTTTACGTCGCGGAAACATTTTTTTTTAGGTCTGTGTAGCTGAGACGCTAGCGTCTCTAAGGCAAGATCATCATATAATTCTTTTTTACCGAGTAAGTCTCTACCGAGTCCGAGTTTATATTTTGCTCCAATAAAACCCTGGGCCAGCCTTCGGTCAACACGTTCTCGCATATTTACAGGTTTCATATCACGAAGTTCGTCTAACATTACTTTATCGCAGCTGTGTTTATTTTGTTCGCTTTCTGGAAATATCTCTGTAGCAGATATCATGGCGCATTGCTATTGCGTCAACTTGATTGTAAGGCTCTTGTCCTGGCAGCGGATTATCGTTTTCGTAAAGTTGTTTATCAAGATGATTATAAGGTCTAGTATATTTATGGCCTGGCAATGTCCAACCGCCTTTTGGTTGTGGCAATTTTCCAATAAATTTATGTATATCTATACCTGTTCCAATTATTTCTCTGTTTTTGCATTTTTGACAATATGCAACAATTTTATTTTGCTCGAGACACAAATCTCTATCGCAATCGCAGTCGCATGTCATTATTTATTTTATAACTGACAAATTTTTCAGAAAATAATAATTTTATTATAAGTCTGAAAATATTTCTGAAAAAAATTAAATTTTACCTGTTTCTTGTCAAATTCTGATGTTTTTTCGACCATTTTTCCTGTTTTTTTAGCGATTTTTTGGTCAACTTTCTCGTTTTTTACGGGTCAAACCCCCAGCACTTTTCAATATAAATTTTTATATTTTTTTATATTTTTTCCTTTTTTTGCCCGATTTTTCTTGTTTTTTCGTTGATTTTTTGTTGCTTTTTGGTTGATTTTGCTCGTTTTTTGGAAGAAAATATAAAAAAAATGAGAAAATTTATATTGAAAAGTGCTTGAGGTTTGACCCGTAAAAAACGAGAAATCCGACTGATTTTTCTAAACCATTTTCCCCCCCAAAAAAACAATTAAAATTGGTCAGAAAACACAAAATTTGAATTTTTTTCAGATTTATAATAATATTGTTTCAGTCGTCTACTAAAATAATTTCTGGATAACCCACTCCGGACAACTTTGTTTTTGGTAAAAACATACTTTTTTTTTTCTTCCACAGATTGCACAAATACTTTTCAGCATTATTCTATTATTTTTTTTTTCTTTCTGTTTTTTCGTCTTTATTTTCTGTTTTAGTTTTACACTTAAGACAATATGTTGACATTGTATATCAGTGAGTTTAGATAAAATTTAATGCAATCTCATCATTAGCGTGAGAAGGTTGTTTATCAAATTGCAAAATAAACTTTAAAAAATCTGGATTTTCGGTCATCTGTTTAATGAACATTACGCAATAATATCCACAAGCGGAAGTTCCAGCTGGTTGAATTTGATTAGACGAATAATTTATTATTTTCGCAAGAGACTTCGTCTCTAAAGATTTTGTCTTTGGAGACTTCGTATCTTGCATTCTACTCATATATTTTTTTACTGCGTCACTTGGTGGAATTCCGAACGAGTCAAAATAATTGTTATCATAAACAGCTACCCAATGTGTGCCAGATCCGTCATTAAAATCTTGTATATTTATAACACACGAACCTGGCGTTGGTGGAATCGTCATAAGTTCATCTTTAGAATAAACTCCACTAAAATTTTTTACTTTTTTTAGTTTGTCAAGTATGTCAAAATTACTTAACGCAGACTTTATCTCCTTGTTCCTGGCAACATTAGTCTTCGTCCTACTCCTAACAGATTTGGCAATAGACTTCCCGCCAATCCTGCTAGTAACGGGGCTATTGGAATAAATCCCCCTTTTCGCCTCTGTCGTGTCTTTTTTTCGTCGTTGTCTTTCTTTTCGTCGTTGTCTTTCTTTTAGGCATTATATTTATCAATCACATAAAATTGTTACCATCGATATTCATACGAAAATTTTTTTTAAACCACTACCTTCAACTGCCTTTCTCGTTGCGCCAGATACTGCTCCAGACGCTGCTGCTAATCCTAATGTACCTAACACTGGCAAAATTTTAGGTATTAACGTTCTAGCCATTACAGATAATGCCGGACCGAAGAAGCCGCCATGTTTTGCCATTGCAGTTATTTGTGCAGCACTTAAATTTAAAACAAAAGGTTTTTTGCGCTCGTATTTATTTACTTGTTTTTTGGTTAACATTAATTTTGTTAAAGTACCTTTTGCGTTAGGGTTGACCTTTAATGAAACCTGCCTCTGTTTTGCAACAGCAGCTGCTAATTTTTTAACTTGACCATCTGTCAAATATATTGCTTTTACAATATATTTTGTCATCTTATATAACGATTACAGATTAAACTTGTACTGACATTTTACCTCCAACAGAGTCAATTGTAAAAAATCTATCGCTTATTACTGACGCATACACGTATAACTGCGCTGCTGGAGCTGGAGCTGCTCCTAGTGTCCAAGTAATTTCAATATCAGTTGTGCTGTCTACAGCTCG
>JAECUM010095505.1:0-122692 GCA_016617855.1 Megalonaias nervosa
GGCGGCCAGTATTATTGGTGGAGGAAGAACCCTGGAAAATCCCGGGAAGAACCACCGACCCACGAGAAGCTACTGGCGGGCTTTCTCACGTACCCACGTTAGCCGAGCCTGGACTCGAACTCACGCAGACAGAGGTGAGATGGCAGTGATCCGTAACGGTCAGCGCTTTAGACCACTCGGCCACTCGGGGCCCCTTAAGTAATTATGTACATTGTATATTTATTTACATATGGTCTGAATATTGACTTTGGTGTGTTTTAAGTATTATGTACATTATTATTTATTAGCCCACTGTGCATAGTAATCTTAATATTATCTTTTGGTGTGTTAAAAGTATTATGCATGTTATATATTTATTTGCCCACTGTGCATAGTAATCTTAATTTTATCTTTTGGTGTGTTTTAAGTATTGAGTACATTGTTTATTTATTATACATAATGGTCTGAAAATCAGCTTTTAGTCTTAAAGTATTACATACATTGTATATGTATTAGCTGATTGTACATACTGGTCTGAATATTAGCTTTTGGTGTTTTTCAAGTATTATGTATATGCTAGATTTATTAGCCCACTGTACATCCTGGTCTAAATATTAGCTTTTGGTGTGTTGTAAGTATTATGTATATTCATTATCCCACTGTACATACTGGACTGTAGATTAGCTTGTGGTGTTAAAGTATTACATACATTATAGATTTATTAGCCTGCTGTACATACTGGTCTGAATATTTGTGTTTGGTGCAAACGAACATGAACAAATAAGGTAATACACAATCTCATTACTAGCTGGTAGCATCAATGAACTGGTAAAACAGTATGCATGTGTAAATTAAGCAAAGCAAATTTTTCAGCTCAGCTGATAAGTCATTATTTGCGAAGAAAATCAGCTTGTGGGACATAATTTTTGTCTTGTTATTTCTGAGTTCTCAGTTTCATTAAAATCAAAGCTGACTGAAGGTGCAATGCCTGATCTGAGGAGAATATGTATAGCCATTTTATGTAACCAGTACCCGACAATAAAGCAGTATGTCTCTATACATTGGCACTGTCAATTTATTCAATTTTGTAGGTGTCCATTTTCTACAAAAAAATAACATTTTGATTGGTATTTAAATGCATCAATATGAAAAGAGGTTACTATGTTTCTACAAAAGGGGTTGTTGTGTTTCTACAAGGGAGTTACTTTGTTTCTACAGAAGGGGTTGTTGTGTTTCTACAAAAGGTTACTATGTTTCTACAGGAGGGGTTGTTGTGTTTCTACAAGAGGTTACTATGTTTCTACAGAATGGGTTGTTGTGTTTCTACAAAAGGGGTTACTGTTTCCAAAGAAGAGGTTGATGTGTTATACAATAGTTACTATGTTTCTACAGAAGGGGTTGTTGTGTTTCTACAAAAGGGGTTGCTATGTTTATACAGAAGGGGTTGTTGTGTTTCTACAAAAGGGGTTACTATGTTTCTACAGAAGGGTTGTTGTGTTTCTACAAAATGGGTTACCATATTTTATGTAATTTTTCGTACATGAAAAAATAATTATTAATTTCAGTGTACGAAAAATTATATGTAAAATAAATAATTATCATTTGGTGGTGCTGACCGTGTACGAAAAATAAAGGGATCGTACCAAAACAAGTTCTACAGTACACACGCTACTCGACAACCTAACAGTACAAACGTACAAAGTAAACGTATATTTTCTGTCTCATAAATCAAAAGTACTTTTGTTATTAGTGAACGAGAGAGAGAGAGAGAGAGAGAGGGAGAGAGAGAGTTATGTTCAGTGTGCAAGCTCGTCTGCATTTAGAATATATGTACCTGTTATGTTGTGCAAAATGATCAAGATGGTTTGAACATGTATAAGTTATGGGTATTATTTATTGGTAAATTGTACACAACAATATGACCCCACATCGTCAGGCAATTAAGTGCAAGTTGTATTTTTACCGCAACAATAATCTCATTATCAAATTGCAATAAAAAATGAAGAACTTGAAATCAACGCTTAAGTTAATGCGCATGTGTGTGTGTGTGCACGTAAACGTATATTTTCTGTCTCATTCTCCTCTCAATTCAAGAATCTAATTACAATAAATCAAAAGTACTGTTGTTATTAGTGAGAGAGAGAGAGAGAGAGAGAGAGAGAGAGAGATTATGTCTCAGTGTGCAAGCTTGTCTGCATTTAGAACATATGTAGCTGTTATGTTGTGTAATACAGACAAAATGATCAAGATGGTTTGAACATGTATAAGTTATGGGTATTATTTATTGGTAAATTGTACGCAACGATACGACCCCAAATCATCAAGAAATTAAGTGCACGTTGTATTTTTACTGCAACAATAATCTCATTATCAAATTGCAATAAAAAATAAAGAACTTGAAATCAACGTTTAAGTTAATGCGCGTGAGTGTGCACACGTGTGTGTGTGCACGTACGCCAGAGAGATCAATCAAACAAAATGTTTTCAGTGTACAAGACTGTATTTATTCAGTGTAGTTGTGATTTGTAGCTTTTGCAAAGAGAAAAAAAGACTATTTTCAATTACCTGACGAGTGGGATAATCCTCATGTATTACGACCCTACTATATTCCATTAGGAATAAACACAGCTAAATCAACAATTCATTATTGTTTTAATTACGATGTACATTGTCACAACAACCACATGGCTATGCAGTTATTTACACAGTAATTAAACATTCTTAGGGCTTTGGTTATTCCAGCTGAAACCAGATTGAGGGCAAGAATCGACTGAAGAGGTCAAATCAGCGAGGCTGCCAGTAGGGAAATGAGGCTCTCTTTAGGGAAATGAAAGTCTGTCAATGTGCTATTGAAGCCATTTTCCATATAGCAGATGTTATAAGGACAAGCGATCATATGCATTACTTGTTATTCGAACTCGCCAATAAAGATAATAGTGGGGTATATCATAGAATAGATTTGCAATAAAATGTTAATTATATCCAAGTCAAAACAGAACAAGCATTTAAAAGATAGTGTATGTATATATACGAATCGATTTAACAGAGTCCGTGACTTTCAAATTTACGATGGAAAATGACGAGGTTTTTATATTTTATGTTTGTATGACTAATGAAACAATAAGACTAGTTGACCAATGGTCTGTGGTCTTCACTTTAGCATGTACTGAGATGTAATTTTTGTTGGATAAGACAACATCAAAGGGCTTCCAAACTCGTTTTAAAATGCACGTGGTGTTTTGTTACGGTGACGGACTTAAGGAGAACTGTTTAACGATAATATTTAAAGGTATGGTCTGTGAAGTCCTTTGTTCATTTGTTAATAAACACCAGTAGATATTGTAATGACAATAAAAGTTTATGCACATGGGCGCCCGCAGGATCTTTTACAAAAATGGGGGGGGGTCAGTCAGTCACGGCCGGGAGAGTTAGTATAGTAGGCAGTCTGAAACTAAAGCTAATATTTACTAAGAGTTTTAAACAGAATCTTGTGACATATTTTCAGCTTCATTTGCATGATTAAATGTATATATTGCAGTATGATATTCAGGAAGGTCACGTGACCCCCCTTGATCTATGATGCGGGAGCCCATGCTTATCCATCAATCATTATATTTTCTCACCTACAATTAATCATTAATTTTTGTAAAAACAAAATGGGAATACGGTATTTTTGATCTTTTTTGCAAACGTAAATCTTCTTAGTGGAAATTTTATGTCCAATAATTTAATGAATTTTTCAAATAATACAAAATGATATGTACGAAAAATTAGGATACATTTAAATAATTATTATTTTGATAACTGGATTGTGTACGAAAAATTAAAGGATACGAAAAAATACATAAAATACGGTACTATGTTTCTACAGAAGGGGTTGTGTTTCTACAATAGGGGTTGTTATGTTCCTAATATAAGGGGTTGTTGTTATGTTTCTACAGAAGGGGTTGTGTTTTTGCAGAACAAATTGTGCTTCTATATTAGGGGTTGTTGAGCTTCCACAGATGGATCATTTTTCATTGCCTTCACATTAGTTTTTTTGTGGCAACATCAAAATCCAAAATATTGGTACACCATAAAACTTAGTGAAACCACAGAATTTACTGGTAGATCTACCCTGGTCCTAACATAATTTACATGTATAATTACTATTGCCAATCGAGGGTGTTTAAAATTTGTAAATAAAATTTACCTATCTAAATACACACAAAATCATATCACCATTTTCCAAGTCCAAACCTCTAACACATTGGTTATTGTTGCTTTGGCGTTTTATGGCACAGCAACACAAGTAGGTTATTTAGTGCTGAGGCAAATGGAGTAAAGTGCCTTGCCAAAGGACACAATATGGTAACTGACAAAAGCTGATCTGATGGTAGGAACTGAACCTGTAACCTCTGGGTCACAAGTCCAGAATGCCTATCACTGAACTACCCTGCCTCCTGAACCAAAAAGAGATTGATCACCCCATAAGAATACATGTATACCCTATAAAGTAATCTCCGCTTGTTCTTAAAAATGTATCAGGTTACAAGAAATCTACAGCAAAGAAGAATGCTGTCCTCACTTACCCAGTTCATCCCATCCCTCCCAGCCTTGCATCAAGGGAGACAGAATAATAATTATCAGATCATTATACAATCTCAATCTTATACAAGAACCACAAGCATCTATCACAGATTGTGCAGGAGTGGCAAAGGCTACAATTATCTACTGCTGATGGTGTAGGAATGGCAAGGGCTATATGTATCTATCATCAATGATGTAGCAAGGACAAGGGCTACAAATATCTATCACAGACGGTGCAGGAATGGAAAGGGCTACAAGTGTCTGTCATAGATGGTGTAGGAATGGAAGAGCTACAAGTATCTATCATAGAATGTGTAAGAATGGCAAAGGTTGTTGTTGTTGTTGTGGGGCTTAACGCCATTTTTCAGCACACGATAGGCTATACATGGCGGCCAGTATTAATGGTGGAGGAAGAAACCGGGTAATCCGCGGAAAGAACCACCGACCCACGAGAAGCTACTGGCAAGCTTTCTCACATATCCACATTCGCCGAATCTTAGACTTGAACCAACGCAGACAGAGGTGAGATGGCAGTGATCCGTAACGTACAGCGCTTTAGACCACTCGACCACTCGGGGCCCCCAAGAATGGCAAAGGCTAAATGTATCTATCATTGATGGTGTAGGAATGGAAGCGCTACAAGTATCTATCATAGATGGTGTAGGAATGGCAAAGGTTAAATGTATCTATCATTGATGGTGTAGGAATGGAAGCGCTACAAGTATCTATCATTGATGGTGAAGGAATGGCAAGGGCTAAATTTATCAATCATTGATGGTGAAGGAAGTCAGGGGTTACAAGCATCTATCACAGATGGTGTAGAAAGAATTCCACATAATACTGTACAAACGGACAGATGAGTAAGCAGAAATGTGTCTGAGATACTTTCTACATGATACGTGGTTTTCTTGACAATTAGAATCAAGTACATTACACTGTTCAGCACATTTCAGTTCACTGAATACATTACTTGTACAATCAACCAGTTAGACCTGACATGTGACACTTACCTGTCCGCATCAGTCGCCAAATAATTCTCTGCAAAAGTCAAGTCAGTGGGGAGCTGTTGAAAAACAAAGTAAAGACATGGTAAATATACTTTATGTGTTTGAGGGTATATCTGCATATGTGTATACATGCATGCATGTATCTCAATATGATGCTATTATGGAATGCATCTTCATGTGTGTGTGGGTGTAAAATATATTCATGGAAATGTCTCTTTGTGTGTGTGTGTAAACTATAACCATGGAAATATATCTTGATGTGTGTATTTCCATGGAAATGTATCTTCAGGTGTGTGTGTAAAATATAACCATGGAAATGTATCTTCATGTGTGTAAAATAAATCCAAGGAAATATATCTTCATGTATGTGTGCAAAATATATCCATGGAAATGTATCTTCCTTCATGTGTGTGTAAAAAAATCCAAGGAAATGTATCTACATGTGTGTGTGTAAAATATATCCATGGAAATGTATCTTCAAGTGTGTATAAAATAAATCCAAGGAAAGGTATCTTCATGTGTGTGTGTGTGTGTGTAAAATGTATCCATGGAAATGTGTCTTCATGTGTGTGTGCATTTGTGAAAAATATATCCATGGAAAAGGAAAAAAAATCTCTTAAGATGCATACCTATTTGCTGCTTCATTGGCAGTTAACAAAACACTAAAAACATCAATTTATATACTTTCTATCATTAATGAAAAGATGATCACCAAGAACCAATAAATGTGCTTGTTGACAACAAAAATATATCAATACTGCAATATTTGTGAATTTAGGTAAAGAAGAGTAGGTATTAAAAATGCTTCAAGCAGATAGATCCATGTAAAATGCTATGATGAAGTAAAACTTTAATGCTTTCTTGCAGTACAAATGAAATAAAATGAAAAATATGATTTGTCCTTATAAGAAAAGAAGAATCAGTAGAATGGAAAAGAAACCTGACTTTGAAAAAATTATGAATGGATTCCACTTTGTGTGGCATCTGCAGCCATGCATAAAATGCCTTAAAGAAAATGTTCAACAAAAAAAAGTGGTGTAGGGACAGGCAGAGACAGGATGTCTTAAAAAATATATGGCTAATGCAAAAAAGTCTCAATCCTCAAGTTTCTTTCACCCTAACATATCCCATTTATATTCACAGCTATCATCAAATATTAGTTTATACATACAAATCTGGTATATTTCATTTTAATTCAGTAGTAATTCAATTTCTTAATGTTCAAAGTGTAATTGGAATAAATCCTGTTATAAAAAAAAACACAGGGCTAAAAGTACACATTATAATGAGACAACTGTGTGCTGACGTAACTTGTCAATGAATATTGTGATCAAAGTCTTTTAACAGCTTCAGTAATATTCAAGCATCAACTGTGAAACTAAATTACAAGTGTGTCCAATGTTAGAAACAGATATTAAATTTAAATACATGTAATTATAGAAGAAAAATGATGTGATTTGATGCTACAGCATGAAGAATTTTTCCACAGAAACAAAGAAAAAGTCTTAATAACTTACAGGTCCTCTGAGATCAATTAATTCCTGCTGTAACTTTTTCAACAAGACTTCCTTGGCATTGATCTGTCTGTGCAGAAGCTCATTAAATTCCATTAGTTCTCCATGCATCTCAGCAACCTAATAAACAAGTGTGATAAATTAGTTTCCATTTCATTAATATTTTTTAATATCAGAAAATAATTTAACAAAAACATAAATTACCTATTACACCTTCAATTGTGTGCATGTGAGTGTGTTTGTGTGATTTGGATTTTTAATAAAACTTTAACAATTTTTCTGTCATATCGCTACGATGTCTGCAGTGTGGCAGTTTATAGTGATGTCTAGCACAGGGGCATCATGTCGCAGACATGTAGCATTATGTCCCAACCAGCCATATTATCTTGAAACCAGGCAGACTGGTCCTAACACTAACCTCTTTAATGCTGAATGCCTAGCGAGGCAGCTTCTAGTACCATTTTTATCAGTCTCTGGTATGACTTGGCTGGGATTCAAACCCATGACCTCCTGCATCTGAGGTGGATGCTTCAACCACTTAGGTCACTGGAGCAGTCCACACCTTCATTTGAAACTGAAATTTAAATAAAGACTTAAGTTTTATGGAGAAAGTCCAAGGTTGCTCATTGTTCTCCCCAGGGCCATTGCCCATTAGTCCTCATATGCTATTAGTTCAGCACACACTGTTTTAGAACTTGCTGATGTGCAATACACCAGTGTCAATATGCTTTTATGTTTCCTGATACCAATACCATTCTGACACCCAATTCAAGTTCTATCCTTCAAAGAACACCTGTTCTTACAGCTTCTTGTGTATGTAATCATTATACTCAAAGCTTAGTATTCACTCACTTAGCTGTCATCTTTTGTACCTGGTTTGACCTGACTACTGGTATGAACTCAGATGATAGTTTAGTCTTGGCACTGACATGCGTGATTGGTCTGCAATGATGGAGTCTACTGGTAGCGTGTGCAATATTTGAGTAATTTCCACAACAAGCTCAAAAAGTATGACCCTATTACTTTTATAGTCACATTCTGAATGCTCATTCAGACTTGACCACTGTCAAAATTAGTAACATTACCATGTGATCTGCTAACCACATGTTGACCAAGCTAAGATCATCTGCCAATTCCAATTGCAGGATTTCTCCCATAAAAGAATAAGAAAGAATGAAAAAGATCATAAGAAACAAAAAGACAGGTTTTAACACTGTTTAGAAGATTTTCAATCACTGGAAATCATAGGATCAGATGGTGAGTTGAACATATTGCTATATTTTAGTTTAGATGTTCTATGTTACGAACATATGAGATGGGGAGTAGTTGGGGATCCTCTAATGTTCCAAGGGCACTGTTGCAATCTATTATTTTTGTTTTCATAGTAGCAGTAGTAGTTATAGTCATAGTTTTGTTGATGTTGTTGCTGTGATTGTTGTCATCAGTCTGCAGAATATATGACAAGTAAAATATTTTGAATGAAAATTGCATCTTATCGAGAGTTGTTTTTATATCAATATATCATACTCTGAGCAAGAAAACAAAATAGTTTCATCTGTAAACCTTAACTTCAGTGGGTGCTGCCACAGAAATTTCTATATACTAGTCAATCCATGTAAGAAAAGAAGGAAATTTGTCTTCAAATTTTACTTGTTTTGAAAACATGTAAAAAAAAGTTAATTAGGAGTATGTCATTTTATCTTTCTGAACATCCACTAATCAATTTTACATCCCATTTTTACTGACTGTGAAAGATCATTTTGAATGCTAAACATGATTCACTGTGTTGAGGAATAGTCTGTCACAGATGGTGCTAAATTATAATGATCAGAAACCAGTCTTTGCCTTGCATGTGGCAGTGAAAAGATAACAGTAAATGAAGAACAATCCTGAATTTTTAAATTCAAAGACTAACGAATTTTGACAGCAAAACATGAAGTAACTTAGAAAAATAAAAAATACTATGCAAATATAATGTATGTATCTTTTTTATATTTCACTAATATGAAATATTTTGCTTTTATGACAGTAATACATGTTTTCGAAAATAATCTGTGAAGCTACTGCATTCATGGGGAAAACCATATCACAGTCTAAGGTAAATGTAACAATCAGAATTGTTTGCTTCTTAAATGCATGAGAAGGGACTTTTTTTTTTCTTGTGGGACATATAATGCTTTAGAAAAATTGAACTCAAATGGCTGCAATGGCATTTTTATAAAATCCCACTTTCAGGTAAAATTTTATATTTTTTTTTAGTTTTGAATCTGATCAATCTCTAAAATAAAGAAATCATGACCAATCAATAAAATGATCAAGGAAGCCAAATATATTTCACTTCCTTGGTCTAATCATCCTTTACTATTAACACTTAATAGTCCCTTTCACATTCTTACTTCCCATCAACACTGCTCTCCACTCTCATGAAATAATGTGTGGTTTCACAAAATGAATGAATGAATGAATGAATGAATGAATGAATGAAAAAGTCCAAATAAAGCAATGACTTTGTCAATTACCAATACATTATATAAGAATACACCAATGAGGAAGAGAAATGAGATTATTTGATGAGAGAAGATCAGAAGACCAAATAGGCATTTATGCACTTAGCATTGTGTGTAAATTTTTTTAACTATTATTAAACCAGGAAGTGAAATACATTTGCTTGCAGTTAAAATAATAAAGAATCATCTGTTTCAATAGGGGCTGAAGCGTTCTTATGTAAACAAGCAATAAAACAAAAATCCTCTGAATCAATTTTGGGTACACACAAAAACTTTCAAAATTTAAAAAAAGACTAATTTGAGTGCTCGAGAAAGTAAAACAGGCCTTCGTTTTGTTAATACTGTATCTAGCATTTGTTTAGTATTGTGTATAATCTGAGCAGAGCAACATAAATGATCAACCAGATCTTCAACAACTCTCAGGTTTCATAATAAATAACTCTTGCTTCAGAATATTATTGATGAAATTAAACTTGCTTTGCATTATATAATCTGATGTAATTACATTTCTCTTGTGTGTATATATATATATATATATATATATATATATATATATTGACCTTGGTAGAAAGATGTCAGCAAAAATCCATTAAAAAACAAGTGTGGCATATTTTTGCCAGTCATGCAATGATGCCTCTGGACCGATGAATGATGGAAAAATGTAGTCACACAAAGAAATGGCAAGGGAAAAGTTAGAAATAGAGGATAGAAATAATTGTATGGTTGGTAGCAATGTTAATTAAATCATAATAATGACTTAGATGATCTGTAAATACATTTAAATGTTTGAATTATCTCTTGCTGGTTCCTCATTTTGCTTAGTTTATGTTTCCAACTTGCTTCAATCTGCTAGCTGTTGTGTAGGAATCCGTGCATTCAGTGATCAAGTAGTTAACCATGCTTTATTTGTAGTGTTCTACTTTCTTCATTTATACCATCTTTCTCATTTTAACCATAAGTGTGTCTTATATTTATTTAACCAATATGAATGAAAACAGAAGTTCAAATACTGAAAGAAGCAACTTATTAATTTGCAAAGGAGACTGTGATTATTCGCAAAAGGTTAAGAACTGCATTTTGTAGCAGACACACTGGACAGGACTGTGCAGATTTAATTTATTCTGTCAACACAGAGTTGCTTGTAGTCAAACTTAACTGCATTGGAAATGCATGGATGTGTATTTATATGTGATATAAATAAAATATATGTATAGCATGTACACTGTATCTTTGATATACCACTTGTTGTATAAATTTTTCATTAAAAGGAAACCTGGCAAGCCTCACTTCCTTTTTACTTAAAAATGTATACATCTCATGGTATATCAATGAAACAGCATACATTATATATATATATATATATATATATATATATATATATATATATATATATATATATATATATATATATATATATATATATATAGATAGATATATTTATGATTAATATCAAAACTGAAAAGCTGAGTGTGATTGCTCTTCACTTTTAATATCTCAATGGCCTTGAAAGTTTGACAGGTGTTCCTCCTAAAATGAAATCTGTCCAATACCCTCAGAACTGACCATCACTTGATGGACCTTGGGCATGCACATGGCGAATGTGAAAAGGGTCATAACAATAAAACATGGAAATGTGAGAACGATGTAATAAAACAACAAAATCCAAATGCAAGGGACAAAACTAGTAAATGCTAGCAAGAGGGCAATGTGATCTGTAGCTAGTAAAAGAAAAAATAATCTGACAAACTGGTAATCCAAGAGACCACTTGGTTACTTAAAAGAAGCCTGTACTAACAAAATAGCAACCTACAAAATAACTGCTTGTGAACAGAATTTTTTTATTTATTTTCCCATATCAACCTGAGTACAAGAGTTCCTCAAAGCAACTGATGGTTTAATTTTCAAAAAGAATTTCCAAGAATTCAAGATAAGACTATTTCTTCTTTTTGACTGCAGGGTGAGGAAACCATCTATGATATTCTTTGAAGATAAGAGTTTCAAATCAGCCACTGTGACAACCATACTGCATTTAAGATCAGACTTCAGGAGAATTAATGACAAGATTTTGTTCATTGTGGTAGCCAAATCTGAGTGTCAGATTTGCACAGTTTTAAATCAGGACCAACTAGATATCATAATTAGTTTTCAACTGAAAACCCCATATTGATATGACTTTCCATTTAGGATGCGTAGCAATAACAAAATTTTCAAGATAGTTGCCATGGTGGCCATAATGTATGTCAAATCAGAACAATTTTTATTTAGTACTAGCTATGACATCATAAGAAGGTCTGCTGGTGAAATCCCCATGTTGATATACCTTTCCATCTAGGAGGAGTACCAATAAGGTTTGAAAGATAGCCACTGTGGTACCCATGTTGGATGTCGTACCACTTTTTATTTATCATTAGAAGTCTCTTGGTGAAAACAAAATGAAGACAAGACTTTCCATTCTGGGGAAGTAGCATTATTTCAATTTTCAAGATGCTGCTATTGTGGCCATGCTGGATGTCAGATTGGCACCATTTTCATTTTGGACCAACTGGACAGGATACAAAGTCCTTTAGTAAAATCCCCGTGACGATATGACCATCCATTCCACTGAAGCAATAATTATAACAAGATTTACAAGATGGCCAATGTGGCAGCCATAGGGAACATCCATGCAGAAGTATTTTCAGTAAGAACTAGATATCATAAGAAGTCTTCCAAAGACTACATTGTTAGGAGGATTAGCAATAACATTTTCAAGATGAAGGATGATGGATAAAAGGCCATCCCAAAAGCTCTTCTGATGTATGATGAGCAGAACTACAAAATTACTGACTGTTAAAAAATTTCTATCCAGATATTTTTACAAGGTAGATTGTTTTGTTTGGTATGAATCTGTCTTTTTTGAGTGCATATTTAGTTTCAGCTCACAAAACCTCTATAAAAATGTTTTCTTCCAATAAATTTCTTGAGGAAGCTATTGTCACAAAAGTTATCTCAAGATGAAAAATCTCCATAAATGTCAATTTTGTTCCAGTCTCCATGAACTATACTCATTCAGTGAGGTTAATAACAAAGGTATTACAAATTTCACAAAATGTTTTTGATATTGTCACAATGCAATACCGACTTCACAGTGGCCAGAGTATATTAAGTCTGATGAAAACATATTAAATCCCCTTTATGTTTTTCATTATTTAAATAGTAGTGGGAATGGAGAAAAGTTTGATCCCAATTAACAAAACAAATTAAAGCTGATAAACTAATAATAAATCATCACTGTCAGTTGTCATCATCATCATCACTACTGTCAATAAGATCACTGACCTGTATGAGTTTTTTCTCATACTGCTCAGCTTCATGGCTGTAATCCATCAGTGGCTTAACAGGGGGTATATTTGGTTGAGGCTCATCTACATGAATGCCAAGGTTCTCTGAAAAAATATTTCATATTTTTTACACATTATACTTATGTACCATAAGTTTATTAAAAAATTGTTTTACCTGCATCTGCTTGTGAGTAAAAATCCAGTTATTGTCAAATAGCCACAATAAACATGGGAAGGTAAGGTATAACCTTTAATCCAGTCAATGTGCTGGCTTAATATTGAAGATTTCCTTTAAGTTACATTTTAATTTATGAACTGAATTTATTATATCTATTTATATCACAGGTAATATGAGAAAATGATTGCTATAAAGATCTGCACAGAGTAATCATCAGCACCACCACCAACATCATCATTAACATTACAGTTATTGTCCTCTTCTTTTTCACTCCATAAACACTTTTTTAGTACTGGGACAAGAATATTAAGAGTTCTTGTATAAAAGCAGGCAAGCCATTACCATCTAAAACCTGAGATCCATCTGTTCGCAGCATCTGCACTGCATTAACGTACTTCCTCAGCTGATGCTTCAGAAGTTGGTTCTCCCTGAAAAAAATCACAAAAGGAGTTGTATAGTTTTACTCTTCTATTTTGTGTACCATTTGGTGATTACTTGATGAACAAATCAAGGCAATCACCAGAACTAATAAATATTTCTCAGAACTGACATGTATTTCTGCATAGGTATTGCAGTTAATTTGTTCCTCCAAAACCTTATCAGAACACCACTGCTATGGCACTTGCAAGAATTGCAAGTATGTACCTAGTCTAAGTCAAAAAGATTAGTCACGTTGTGAAATTACTGCAAAGTCTGAAGAAAATTAAAGATCAGCAAATCGGGTTTCTAGGTATAAACAGTCCCAGTTAAGCAAGAGCATTAAATGTCAAATACAGAAAGACAAAGTTGGAAATAAAACTAAACCAAGAGATTAAAAACATTCTCTGTACAACATTAGCATTAATTCCAGCTTTCTTAAGTTCTAAAGTGGTATCAAAGAGTGTGATAGATTGAGAGAATGACAGGCCAGAGGAACAACAGTAACGCTATATTGTCCCTTGATTGATAGTATTTGGAGTAAAAATCTACAAAATTGGCTTTTCTTAAATGTATAGCTTCATTTTTGTTGGACTAGAAAATAGGTTTGTGTATCAGTCAGAAAGTTCCAACAAAAGGCTGTTAATGAAGGTACATTTTAAACAGCAATCATATGAGAACAAAACCGATGCAATCTATTTTCAGCTTTACATAATCTACTGCAGTTAGGTGGAAAAGCTATCCAAATTTCTCAAGCTTTTATCATTGTGATGTCATTTATTGTCTTCCCATCAACAAATGTTGCTGTAGTATTGATGATGCTTTCCAATTTAATAAGTGGATTTGTTTCCTCATGACGATGACTCTAGACCAAAAGAAAATCTCCAAATACCTTTATATAATCTTAAAACTAAAAAAAAACCCCATAGTCATGATAATAAGATGATCTTGAAAATGACACTAATTTCTTACTGCTGAAAAAGACTTGAAAAAATGAGTCTTGAAAATAAAAACTCCAATTTTAAGGCATGTATTCCATATATGCTATATATTGTTGCATTGTGTATATAGGCAACATCTAAAAAAGCTCTAAAATTACATATATTGTATTAAATATTCTTGATTGCTTTATAACAAGAATCATACAATGTTAAAAAATATAAATGGTGTGTTTCAAATTCAAAAGTCATCTCTTTTAAATTATTCAGTATTTTTTTTCTTCAAAAATTTAGGTAGGGTCTTCACAAAACAGGTCAATTTGTGCTTCAAGCCCAACACAATGTACAAATAACTAACAAAGTCAGATGAAATTTTAATGTATTCTATGTTCCTAGGTAAAAGTATGTGCAAAGTCTGATGACATTTCAAGATATTCCATGTTTCCAGGAAAATTTAGGTGCAAAACCTAATGAGATTTTTAGGTATGCTATGTTCTTAGGTAAACTTGGGTGCAAAGTCTGATGAGATTTGTAAGTATTCCAATGTTTCAAGGTAAACTCAGGTGCAAAGCCTGATGACAGTTTAGGTATTCCAGTGTTTCTAGGTAAACTCAGGTGCAAAGCCTGATGAGACTTTTAGGTATGCCATGTTCTAAGGTAAACTTGGGTGCAAATTCTCATGAGATTTCATAAACATACACAGAAGATGCAGACACACTGAAAACATAAAATATCATTAATCTGCTCATGTGGCATTGATCTTTGACCATTTACTGGCTTTTCTTTAAAGTGTTTACCTTATCTCCCTGACAAACTTGTGTACAAAATCCAACAATGAAAGGACTTACTAATATGGACAAAGCTGATACTGTCCATTGGAAAACTGACTCAAAGTCTAATTTACACATTAATTTATACATATATCGTCCTACTCAGCACAGTCATTTTCAAAATATCTTCCACTAAATAAGCATCAAGAATTACCTATACGATGTTTTTCTGGTACATAGATGAGATCTTAATAAATATATTAAGGTGTTTATTTTACTTTTGCAGTGCCTGCAGTTTGACTGCCTCCTTCTCCAACTTGAGGTTAAAGCTGTGTTTCATCTCCTCAATTTCAGCCCTCAGGGTTGAGGAGGTTTCCATTTCCTGTTCCAGCATCAGTTTCAGAGACCTATGAGGGACAATGATCCATATAAAAGCAGGCCATAGTAAAACTGTATAGCTCACTGGTATTGCATTAATGCTTCCGTCCCTACAATATATGAGCCATCAAACATGCTTTATGTGATTTGTGAGAACTCTCTGCACAATCTATATATACTAGTATTTAAAACAGCATGGAAAATTAATTAACTTTGTGTAACCTCATTAGTTTTGCAACTTTACCAGATGCAGCATTCTTTCAACTCTACCATTATACAAGTTAAATTTTGGCATCAAATTAACTGCCATAAAGTCTTGAATCATATTTTTTTTTAAAAATAATACCTTTGAAAATTAGGCTACTTCACAATGAACCATTTCATGGAAATGTTAAAATTAATAAAACTGTGTGATTTAAAGTAAATGTATGACTGGAAGTACCATTTAAACAAACAGTTACATGGAAAGGCAACCGAAGAACAAGCATTTATATTTGTAACATACCCAATGCATCTTTATCACTCTCAAAATGTACATTTTTATGAGGGTCAATCCTCTGTTGATGAAAGGAATATAAGTTGAAAAAGTACAATTCTCTCATTACAACGTGTCAGTTGGGTTCCATAAATGGCCAAATACATGATTTACATATCCATGTTATAATGAGAACTGTGTTATGTACTGAACCATGGTATAGCAGGAATGATCACAATTTGTCATATAATAATGTTACAATAGGGGATTGATACTCTACAGTCCAGAATGTCAAGGAATTCAAGCTAAGAACATTTCTTCTTTTGAATCCATCTCTGATATTCTTGAGTAACAAGATTTACAAATTAGCCACTTTAGTAGCCATACTGGTTAACAGATTGGTACCATTATATTTAGGACAAACTATAAACCATTAGCAGACTTCTGGTGAAAACCCTCATGATGCTATGATCATTCATTCTGGACAATTAGTGACAAAATTGTCAACATGTTCATTGTGATAGATATATCTAAGGTCAGACTGGCACCATTTACATTCTAAGAAATCCATCTATAAGCCTTCTACCTCCCAAATTCAGCCCTACTAAAAGTTGAAAATATGTTGGGGCTTTATTTGTCTATATAATATAGACAAAGGGCAATAACTCTTGCTGATTACCTCCCCTTGCCACCTCTCTGTGACAATAGTTTAAGCTGTGCAAACTACCAACTAGGATGGTTGCATAGTAGTGTGGTTGGGAGGGTTTTCAAGTAATGTTATCGGGTATGTATTCTCAGAGAAACATAATTTACTTTTAAATTTGCTTTATCTTTTGAATATACTCCCCAATCATGTTGACATCAGGAGAATAGGTAATAGGTAGAGAGAATACTAAGCATCCTACCTCTATATATCGGGTATCCTTCTAGGGAAGAAAGATTGGATTCCCCATTTAAACAATAACCCCTTCTCCAGCTTAAAGCAACACATCCTATGGCCATGTGATCCCAGATGGCTCAATCAGCTTAAGAAGATGATTACTGAAGTCTTCTTACCGTCAAAATTCACTGGTGAATCCAGCAAAGCTAAGTTGCTGTGCTAGTTTAATTTGGTCAGGTGGTTGTGTGGACTGCAGCCATAGAATTCACCAAAATCCGATTTTGTCTCACGAAGCTAAATCCCTGTGATAGAAACTCCAGATGGTTGACTCTGCATTCCAGCCAACAGCCTCTATGATGTCTCAGATCGACGCATTGTGTTTGAACATGAGGCTTGCAGAGATCTATCTAATTACAAAAGCTGAAATTTTCATGAGGTTGCTTTGATCTTTTGAGACGACGGAGTACACCAAATGTATAACCCCACTTAAGCTACCAGGACAGGGCATGAGATAATATTCTGCTTTCCTGGATTCACATGAAAGTATTTTATGGTTGCATGACTTGTCTCTGTGTGCTTCAAGAAGTGCTTAAGGACACCGAAAAGGATCTTCCATGGTCACTACTCTTGACTTATCTATAGATAAGAGGAAGTATATGGTGATTCTCTGATTGCCCACAGTCGCTAACCAGTTCTTGGTTATGAAGCCTGATTGTGTCATGAAGATCACTGAACCATTTGATCTCAACTGAAGGTAGTTCAGGTCAACTGCAAGGTCATGTAACTCACTCATCTTGCAAGCCAAAGCTAAAGATATCAGGAAACAGGTTTTGTATGATAACAGCTTCAGTGGGGTCATGGTTAATGGCTTGAACTGCTCTGAATGGAGCCATGTTAGGACCCAGGACAGATTCCATTCTGGAAACAGGGTGAGGGATTTTGGTCTATTCAATCAAAACTGGCTAGTAGGTCTGATAGATGTTTATCATGATCAATATCTTGTCTGCCATGGTGCCTGGATGAGTCAGATATCAGGTGTTGTAGCATTTGATGGTGTCTGGTGCCAACTTTTTCTCCTGGTAGGGTCAGAGAAAAAAGTCAGCTACTTGAGTGATCAAGGCACTCAAAGGGACAATGGTATTGTCTCTACACCAGTCACTAAAAACACTACTTTCTCTCAGTGTGCAGGGTCCTTTTACTCTCAAGATTCTTTCCACAATCCATGGTCTTAATGTGTTCTCTTACAAGGTTGTCTTTTCATGAGCCAAGCGTAAAGGAGACAACGTTCTGGACATGGGTGATAAACCTACAACCTTGATTGTTCGAGAAGATTCAGTGTGACTTAATCTTCGTGGGTAGGCCTATTGCTAGCTTGAGTAAATTGTTGACCCAGGACTTGTCCCATCTGTGAGGGGCTGTAAGAATCATCTTGCAATTCTGATTGCATATTTTCTGTATTAATTTCAGTACTAAGACTGTGAAGGGTAAGCAAAGGCCAATAACCCCACCCAACTGATTGACTGCATCCATGACCTGCAAGTTCTGGGTCTGGGACCGGTGAAACAAAGGATGGCAGCTTGTGGTTTTATCTTGTTGCAAACAGGGTGATCACTGGATGCCCCCAAAGCGCACAAATCCGATGAAAAACTGATAGATGAAGGGACCATTCCATGTGAATAACCTGACCCTGTCTGGACAGAACATTGGTCAGAACATTGAGTCTGCCAGGAATATGTCTGACTTGCATGTTGTAATGCCAGGAAGAACTCATGTGTGTCTTCCTTCACTTTGTATTCATTGCATTTACTACTCTTAGAAATGATACAATGATAGAAATAAAAGATAATTAACACATCAGTGTGTTAATACTTTGTTAAATACTTTGCTAAATAACACCCATTATAAGCAGAGTACACAAACTAAAGACAGCATATGCGAACTCTTGAAAGTCAACATGCATCAATGATAGCATGTTGTACCACGTGGTCTAAAAACAAAACAAGTATGAGAAAGTGATAAATTTCACAAAATATCCTGCAAATTAAAACATAATATACTTTATCCGTATGATATTGCATTTGGAAATGATGCTTTAAATGTTGCAACATCTAATTGTGGTAAGGGGAGGTAATGGACAAGAATTTATATATGTTCTCTATATTATATAGACGGAAAAGATGAATTTCCATGCTGATATGTTTTTCCTGTTCAGAAAGAGAAGCCACAATATTTTCAAGCTGGTTTTCATGGTGGCCATATTTGATATCATATAGGCACCATTTTCCTTCAGAACCAACCAGACATTATCAAAAATCTTGTGGGAAAAAAGTATCATGTTGATATGACCATTCACTCAGAATGAGAGGTGAGAACAATTTTCAAGATGGCTGCTGTGGCAGCAATATTGTTCAGGAAGAACCATTTTCATTTAGGACTAACTAGACCTCAGAAGAAGACTTCTGGTGAAAACCCCATGTCATTTTGAATGGAGAAAAAATATGCAATAACAAGATTTTCAAGACATGATGGCCATATTGGACATCTGATCAACTCCATCTTCATTTAGGACCATCTAAACATTGTAAGATGTTTTCTAGTGAAAATTCCATCCTGAAAAAACCATCCATTCCAGAGAAGGAATGATAACAAGATTTTCAAGACAAATGCTGTGGCAGCCGTAATAGATGTCTGAAAAGCCCCAATTTTATTTAGAACCAAACATGACTCTGGTGTGGCAAAATCCTCCCAGCAGTTTAGAATAGTAACAAAGTTTTGCTAATGGATGGATGGAAGTCAGACGATGGACAACAGGTCATCCCATAAGCTCTTCTGGTCTCTGACCAGCAGTTCTAAAATAGGAAATAAACATATAATTCTAACTTATGTTGTTCTCTTTCAGCCCATATTGTCATATATTTGACAGAGTAATTAAAATACAATGGGTTAGTTCTAGTCATGGAGTCCATATCTGGAATTGTTATAACAAAGCATTTTTATAATGAGGGAGAACTGTACTGTGAATTCACTCTTTATTATTGGGGTGCCAATTTTCTTTGATTCTGTGGTTTCTACCAACCATGGATTTAAAGATCCAATGAACACAAATCCTTCATTAGTAACAAAAGAACTCCTTCACGAATCCAAGAATTTAATTACCAATGAAAAGGTAATTTAGTTGCTAAAACAACAACAAAATTAATGTAAGATAAGAGTAGTAACAACCATCTTAATAAGTTCAATGATTTTACATCATCAAGCTCAAACAAATTTGTGATATAAAGTTTTACAGATGGAGGGAAGGGTGGCTTTTTGTCTGCAGAGTCCTTAATTCTTCATTGTGCATGCAGAGTATTCCATTTACACGATAACATCCTGTTAAAGGTACAGTTATTTTACATTTGACCCTGCATCCATATTTTTTAAAACATTTGTTGGCTACATATCCATCAACTTAATAGGTTTCCTTCATAAATCAATCCTTGAATTGTACTGAAACAAAAAAAGTGTGAATGATATTGTGGAAAGAAAATTCACAGAATTAAAGTATAACTTAATCTGGGTACTATTTCACCCTAATTGTATCAAATAAATATTTATTCATTTATGAGAAAAATGAAGAAATTTATTTCAACATACCTGTTTTGTTCTTCAATTTCATCTTTCCTAACCATCATTGCAACAACAGCTTTCTTCAAGTCCTCTACAAAAAATCCAACACATACAATAATCAGTAATATAAACAATACAATAAAAGTTGGAAAATATAGTACGCTAGTAAAAGACAGCACTTTTTAACATAGTCATGTTTGGTTTACTGAAGCATAACTGATTAATTCCAGCCTCAAGGTTCCAAGTTTCTCACAAGTGCATCAGCAAACACTATGAATGATTGTTATTCACATGATATAAGTACAAAAAGGAAAATTTTAACAATGCAAGAAAACAAGTTTTTTATGAGAAAAACAAGTCTGACTGATGTATAATATTTACCCAGTCATAACATGCAAAGGAGAATATCCACTACATTACAAAATCCAGCCCTTCCAAGCTATAAAAGACATTCATTACAGCTTTTGGCTTGTTATAGCAACAGAAGGGCCAAATGGTTGTCTGCTTGCCAAATCCTGTTGACTGTCAGTTATCACTGGCATGGATGTGCTCTTACAGGGATACAACTGCTTTGTGGGCTTGGAAGGGTGTGCCTGTATAATTACTGGGCATGTATTATCAAGAAAGCAATATTTAACTCACCAAATATATTACCTGTTATAGTATACTGGGGAAGAGGTAAAATGAGTTACATCCCCTTACCCTAGAGTTGGCCCTGCCTCCAGTCTCCTGATGTTTGTGAAGCCACTTCAAGTGAGATAAGTTTAGAGTGGTAGTACCTCCATGAAAATATTTTCAAAATGAGAAAATAATGTCAAGATGTTTCTGCCTTTAAAATTTTGTCCCCACAAAGGAACCATGTGGAGATACTTTTATGTCCATTTATGAATACATGGAAAAATGTATTTTATTCATCTCCTCTTAGATTAATTAAGCAACATATACGTAAAATATCACTTACCTGTGCTCATTAAATTTGTATCTTTAATTTGTTCATTTCCACCATCCCCCTCTGTTCGGTGACTGTAAAAATTAATAAATATCAGAGAACAAAGCTAAAAGATTTGGATATAATTTTCTTCTGTGTGAGAGATCAAGCTGCAAATAATCATTATTAACTAATCTAATATCTAATTTAGGTATGATTTCAGAACCTGGGATGTCCTGATCATGACTCATCCTAATAGGGAGAAAGAGAGAGTGAGAGAATGACTGCAGACTGAATATGTATTTTAATGGCCCTATGTATAAGTGTAATCACTGTATTCTATCATCAGCTAGTCACAGGCTTTGCCTTTTAAGTTAAAATATCATAAAACTAACACAGACATCTGTCTCAGTTGATCTCTGGTTACTGTAGGTGTTCCAAGGATTTCTGTGACTTACATGTAGGTGCAAAGACTAGTGTCAATCTACAAGTGCTAGGTGAAGATGTGTGTCACCATAAGCACTACACACCTTAATCAGTAATTAAAGAAAGCTGGCAATTTTCAGTGGATTACATTGTCTCTGCAATGTCTCTTGCTACTTGGCATATGTCAGAAAGAAAAGAAAATCTATGCTCAGCTAACGTCAGTTTGACCCATTTACTGAAATGCAACCTCAGGTGGACTGATATCAAATCAGCACAGACTCTGTTGGAAGTATGTGTATGTTTTCAAAGTATACAAGCAAAGCATATATTACCATATTTTTCTCTGTAATAAAAAATACTTTGTTCTCCAAGAACCCTGAATTTATACCCCACTTCAAGCTATACACTGCATAACACAAAATCCTCACCAAAATTTATTTGTGCCATGCAGAAGAATACTGTTAAGAGTGTAGTATATATAGGAATCAAGCTAATGGCAGGTATTATGATGCTCTGAATGCAAAACATTCATGTTCTTGTCAGTTGAGTTATTTTATTTGAAAATACAAATTTACACAATTCTTTACTATCTCTGCAGATTCAGTCAAACTCAATCACCAGCCAATCTCTCAACCAAGCGCCACCTTTCTCTAAGCATCGGATTACTTTATCAGTGGCATCAAGAACAGTATAAAATGTTTGTATATCTGTTCAAGTAAATAATGTGATGTGATTATGTGATGTAATTATGATTTTTAACGTAGCTTTAACAATTTTTCAGTCATATCGCTACGATGTCTGCAGTGTGGCAGTTTACAGTGATGTCTAGCACTGGAGCATCATGCTGCAGACATGTAGCATGATGTCCCACCCAGTCACATTATCCTGACACCAGGCCAACCAGTCCTAACACTAACCTCTTAATGCTGAGTGCCAAGCGAGGCAGCTGTTAGTACCATTTTTGTAATTCTTTGGTATGACTCGACCGGAGATCGAACCCACGATCTCCCGCATCCGAGGCAGACACTCTAACCACTAGGCCACCGGAGCGGTCAAAAAGTAAATAATATTTGAAAAATAAATTATTAACTACTAAATAACAATAATAAAAAAATCTCTAGCATATTATACAATTTAGTTTGACAGAATCATGAGGACAAAATTCAATTTGAATACAATAGCCTATAAAATTCAATCAGAAAACAACAGCCAACAAAAATTAAATCTGAATACAAATAGCCTACAAAAATTCAATCAGAAAACAATAGCCTACAAAAATTCAATCTGAATACAATAGCAACTGGAATACAGGCACTACTGACCATGAAGAACTTTTATACTAATATGTCTGCATTAATCTCTGTAATCTGTGAAACTTTATAATACTATGTTTGCATTCATCTCAGTAATCCTGAAACTTTATAATACTCTGTTTGCATTGATCTCAGTAATCCTTGAAACTTTATAATACTGTTTGCACTGATCTCAGTAATCCATGAAACTTTATAATACTATGTTTGCATTGATCTCAGTAATCCTTGAAACTTTATAATACTGTTTGCACTGATCTCAGTAATCCTGAAACTTTATAATACTCTGTTTGCATTGATCTCAGTAATCCTTGAAACTTTATAATACTGTTTGCACTGATCTCAGTAATCCTTGAAACTTTATAATACTATATTTGCATTGATCTCAGTAATCCTGAAACTTTATAATACTGTTTGCATTAATCTCAGTAATCTGTGAAACTTTATAATACTGTTTGCACTGATCTCAGTAATCAAACTTTATAATACTCTGTTTGCAATGATCTCAGTAATCCTGAACTTTATAATACTCTGTTTTCACTGATCTCAGTAATCCTAAAACTTTATAGTACTCTGTTTCCATTGATCTCAGTAATCCATGAAACTTCATGATACTGTCTGCATTGGTCTCAGTAATCCTGAAACTTTATAATATTCTGCACTGATCTCAGTAATCCATGAAACTTTATAATACTCTGTTTCCATAGATCTCATTAATCCATGAAGCTGAGAAAGAAAATCTTGAAGTACATAACTGCTACATTATGTTATGATTATCTATATGATCATTTTCTTGGCATAAAAAGGACAAGTCATTTATATAAAAAAGGACAAGTCATATGCAGCAGGATCCTTGGATTGCTGCAATGACAGATAGAGATTGGAGAGTTGCTCAATCCAAGGATCCTGTTATAAGGGAATGGGTAATGCATGTACGAGACAAAGGAAAGCCTAACTGTCAGTCCCTACCTACTGGAAGAGATCATTTAACATTATTTCTGACCTTTGACAACTTATGCCTGCGAAGAGGTGTGCTATACAGGAGGAAAAGTGCTTATGATCATTATCAGCTACAGCTGGCACTTCCCAAGTCTCACCGTGAGGAGGCTATGCACTACTTACATGATGATTGTGGTCATTTAGGCTGAGACAGGACACTTTCTCTCCTGAGGGATAGATTCTATTGGCTGCGCATGGCAAAAGATGTGGAAATATGGATCTAAAAATGCCATCATTGCGTGCTTAGAAAATTGTCAATGGATGTTCAAGCACCACTCATCAACATAGTGACCACACAGCCACTGGAACTCGTTTGCATCGATTTTCTGACTCTTGAGATGTCCAAAGGAGGCTACCAAAATATACTGGTTATTACAGATCATTTTACCAGGTATGCACAGGCCATTCCGACAAGAAACCAGACAGCCAGAACTACAGCTGAGGCTCTGTTTAATGGTTTTATAGTGCATTATGGTATGCCCCAGCATTTACATTCAGACCAGGGTGCACACTTTGAAAGTAAAGTCATCTGGGAATTATGTCAAATTACTGGAATAAAGAAGTCTTGCACGACACCCTATCATCCAATGGGCAATGGTATGTGTAAGCGATGGAATAGGAAGCTGCTAGATATGTTGGGAACTCTCAATCCAGATCAGAAAAGGGATTGGAAAACCTATTTTGGACCACTGGTCCATGCATATAATTGCATGCGCCATGAGTCTACAGGCCAAACGCCATTCTTTCTTATGTGTGGAAGACAGCCACGTCTACCTATTGGCCTCGCATTTGGATTAGACAAGGGTAGTGGATCGGGCAATTTGTCCATTTGTATCAAATCTCGCTGGAACTGATTGGAAGAATTGTACAAACTAGACCCATGTCCTGCGGAAAAATTTCAAGAAAAACAGAAGAGAGCACATGACCTGAAAGCAAGAGCTGCAACTCTTCAACCTGGGATAGGGTTCTTGTGAAGATTGTGGCATCTGATGGAAAACACAAAATTGCTTATCACTGGGAGATTAATATTTACATTGTAGAATCCCAACCAAATCCAGATATTCCAGTTTACGTTGTACGGTTGGAAGAGGGCAAAGGACCCAAACGTACACTTCACAGAAATTTACTACTTCCTATTGGTGCCTTGCAAATTCAGGCAGAGCAGAGTAACCATAAGCAAGAGAAACAAGCTTTCAAGTCAGCGACACTGAAGACTAAAAATTCACCCAAGAATAATTTCAAGGAAACAGATTCAGACCAAGATGAAAAGAATTCTATATCGCTTTATCTTCCAAGTGATAATGAAATGATTGGTGCATCTGGTGGTTCCGAAACGGCAGATACGGGAGATATGTCTGTCGGGAACAGTGCTGAAGATGATTTAGCCAGCAAAAATTCAATTGCAGACTCCTACAGTGAGAGTGTTAGAGTGGATGATGAAACCTCTTCAAACCAAGATGATGGTAATCCCAGTGTGGGAGGAGAGCTGGTTTCAGTTAGTGCAGTTGATGATAATCAGCAGAGTGGTCATACTGCTGAACTGTCTGGAGCTATGAATTCAGAAGACACTGTGATCAACATTGATAATAAATCTGCAGTACCAGTCACACCAAGGTTGAGAACCCCAGTAACGTAGTAGTTACTGATCAGTTACAAACAGAGAAGAGTTCCTTGCCTGTTTCAACACCACGACATTCTAGTCAAGTGACGAAAGCACCTTCATGGATGACCTCTGGAGACTATGTGATGTCCCAAGCTGTTAATGAGCCAGAATGGCTAACAAAAGTCGGTGTCCTCGAGTCACTGCACACAATTTCCATCATGGTGGATACCCCTAAATGATGAGGACATCATTTACATGTATGGTGGGAAGTGTGTAGCAGGATCATATATTTTATAATTTTATATATTCATGTTTTAATTAGGCAGAAGTGGGTATTTTATTATATTATGTAATTAGTGTTCATTGATGAGTGAAATAAAGTCATCAGTTGCAATTATTGTGTTATTCTCATTTTACACATATTTAGCCAATTAGGCAACCTTGAACCAGGATTACCTGTTCGAGTTTTGTTCACCCTGAGCAATGAAGTTACCCTGATTACTGTTCATGCTGGGTTGTTCTATTATGACAAGTGGTAAGTAACTTTCTGATTGGTTAGTTTGCTACTGGTCTGTATAAGCAGCATAGCATGAACAGCATATTAGTGGTGGTCATTCCATTGAAGCTTGTGAAGGGTGCTGGCCATGGGACTGCAGTAAGAAAAGTGCCTGATTCTTTTGCTTCAAGGAAAATGTGACTTGACCTTTGTCCCATATGATAAGGTAAATAGATTAATAATATAGTTAATGTCACAGTTTTGTTTATATGTACTCTGCATATTTCTCTGAAATGTATGTTGATGTATTTTAGTATCTTTAATAGGTTATCAACCTGCATATTCTTTTCTGAGCCTATCATTCTGTCCATATGCTTGTCTGTCTGTCTGTCTGCTCTCTACTTTTGCTCTACACACTGATTGTTTTGTGTTTAGGTTTAGTTGGTCCACTGTCTCTCTAGATGGATGGGGTAGTAAGTCATTCGTATTGAATGTACTGTAAACTGAATCAATGTATACATGCAGAACAATAATGCACTGATGACGGTATTGTTATTTATAGTTGTAGTAAATGTATTTTTTTTTGTATTTGCAGGGTGTAAGAAAACAGGAGAAATGTATTTATCTCCATTTACCAACCTTGTGCACAATAAACCCAATTTCTTATAATAAATACTGGACTTGTATTTTCTATTCTGTGAGTAGAAGGCAAGTGCTGTAACACATATATACAACAAAAAAAGGGACAAGACATTTATACATACAAAAAAGGACCAGCATTGTCCCCAGGATCTCTCCCTGTCCCTTGGACATGGTTTCACAACAAATATGTTCTTATTAAAGAAAATTCTTTTCCTTGAACATAATTATGCAAAGAACCTCTGATACTTAGATATATTTACTGACAGTCATCAGAAGTACACAATGAAAGTTTGCTTTGGTTAAACCCATATTTAGTTGTTTCTTCTAGAGAATACACTGAATTATTAAATTCCAACACAGCTTTTTCCTTAGTGTAAACCTCTTCTTCTACAAGAATGTAATATTTCTTAGGAACTTTACAAACTAGTCTTATAATATGACTATATCATCAAAAATTATTATTAACTTATAGTGATGCATTTTATATTGACATTTTATATTTTTCTTAAGTTTAAATGACAAACTATTCATTATAATGCCTACTGTGTATTATTTTTATCTTTCATAACACATTCTATTGAAATTAATGCATTTTGTATCCTAAAATATAATTTTTAATGTTTTAAATTTTTCTGTGTGCATGCATGAGTGTATCAACAATCAACTCTCTTCATGGGTATCTAAGGATGAAGGAATGAAATAGTGATAAATTACCCCTCACAACTTGTATTCCATGGAGACCATAACCCTGCAAAATATGGTAAATGTCTAACTGTTTCTAACAATGCAAATACTTTTCTGATTGAGACTTACAAACATCAAATTTATTCTGTGACTGACGACAAGTAACCTAAATGTTTACCATAGTAAAGAGATGTATCATTATTCTAGTTCTCTTCCTTGAATATAGTTCCCTACATGACTCAAGACTGATGCCTGATGCCAATTCTCAGTGTTCAGTATGTTCAAAGACACATGACTCTTATTGATATATCTATTGGTAATCCTACCTGTTTTGGAATCCTTTCTGTGCCTGCTGAAGGGCAAATGCTGCTGTCTGGATGTCATCATTCCTGTATTCCTCCATATCATATACATCAACTATAATGTTATAAGAAGACATTATAAAAAGTAATGAAAACCGAGTCATATAACGTACATAGAAAATAATGCCCAAGATAAAACATCCCCCAATATTAGTTTTGCAAATAAATGAAAAATGCTGGATACAAAATTTACTTTAGCATTTCAATATGACTTTGAAATGAATGGTCATCTGGTCAATATGAACTTACTGAATAAAAATAGACACAAAAACCAGGGCTTGTGTGTCAAGTTCACACTCACATGAAACACTTAAAGCAAACACTTAAAGCAAGTGTTGACAGTGATGTTGTAAATTTGGTAAATACATGCATATCTAAATACAAGGATATCCTGACATAAAGCAAACAGCCACATTTCATCCCAAATAAGATAATAAGCATATCTCAACATTAGGCACACAGCCACTTGTCGACCCATTTAAGACTAAACATATCTCGACATTAGACACAGAGCCACTTGCCGACGCATTTAAGAATAAGCTATATGCCAGATGATCTTCTTGCAGTAAAAGGTAAGTGCAAATAAAGAAATTAAACAAATAAGAAAAATGACTTTTCTCTGAAACTCTTAAGTTAGCTAGCATATTGATGACCTGAATGCATCGTTCACATTGCTGACTTAAACGTCATTCATATTGATGACCTGATCACATCATTCATATTGCTGACTTAAACACATCATTCATATTAATGACATGAACACATCTTTCAAATTGATGACATGAACACCTTTCATACAGATGACTTAAACACATCATTCATATTGATGACTTCAACACATCATTCATATTGCTGACCTGAACACATCATTTATATTGCTGACTTAAACATGTCTTTCATATTGATGACCTGAACACATCACTGATACTGATGACCTGAACATTTCATATTGTGGACTTAAGCATGTCTTTCATATTGATGACCTGAACACATCATTCATATTGATGCCCTGAACATGTCATTCATATTGCTGACTTAGTGCTGTCTTAAACATGTCTTTCATATTGATGACCTGAACACATCTTTCATATTGCTGACTTAAACACATTTTTTATACTGATGAGATTCAACAAATTAATGATCAGAAGAGAGATAAGAAAAGAACCTTCTTCTGGTGTTTATGGTAATATGGTCAAGGTAAATGAACTCTGACATCAATATGACCAGTTCTTGATGGAGAAAAATTAGATTAAAACATAAGATACTAACACAAAATGTTCCAATTCATTTTCAAGGAATTGCAACATAAATAATTATAACAGTGGACAAGGCATCAGTGATTTTTAACACAAACTGTACACACCTTGGAAATTTCAATGACATGAATCCCATATAGATAAGAAGTTGCATGGTCACTGTTACCCACTGTCTCTCACATTAAACTTGGAGGATTGTAAAGCTGTGATTCAATCACAGGCAATAAGTAAAAGAAACATTTTCTAGATCTCCTAAACATAAACCTTCATAGTTAACATGATTAACAAGAGTACCACGAATAGCTTAGTACATGCTGTGTAGTTTTCTTACCCTATGTGCATGCCATCTACAAAGTTTGAGCTGAATCTATGATGTAGAACTAACATTATCTTGGGAAACCATATTTTACTTTTCAGTTGATGACCTTGGCCTTTCACCTTTTGACCCCAAAATTAACAACCTCCTTTCCAACCCAACAGCATACCATCTACAAAGTACAGTTGAGGTATTTCATGTAAAACTAATGTTACTGAGCAGAAACCATACTTGTATTTGTTCAGTGACTTGGACCATAGACCCTTTCACTCCAAAATCAATAGGGTCTTCCTTACACTGAAGTGCAATACATCCACAAAAATTTGCCAACCTAAGATTATGGGCAATCTCCAGTTATTGCTCATAAACTTTCTTTCTTTTAGTTGACCTGCTGACTCCAAACTCAATGTTTTTTCCTTGCCCCATGTACAAGTCAAACTAAAAAATTTGGTGACTGTTAATGGTGGGCAATTAAACCATACTGATAACAAATGGATGGAAAGACAGACGGTCAAAACAATAATATCATAATATAATATGCTCCACCTTATGGAATGCATATTAGAAAAACAAGAAATACAAAGCCAGGTTTTACAGGTCAATGAATAGACAGAAATGGGCATAATATACTTAAAATATGCTGATCATCAAGCACATCTAAGTTCTTGTTGAGATAAAGTTTTTAAGGAATTTTAGTTCATGCCAAACAAAAGATGTAGATGCTACAGTGTTCAAGATATATTGAGATGCATGGCTAGTCAAAGTCTGTCAAGGGCCATAACTGTAGTTTTCACTGAATTCACCTGAGACATGGGTAGGAGAATTCTGCAAGCAATGTAGTTGACATAAAACAAAAATATGAAAACTGAATTGGTCAAAGGCCAGTGAGATGCCAAAGTTATTTAAGGGCTATAACTTTCTTAAATTCCATCCAAGTCCGATCCTTATCTAAGCCTTTATGAAGATGAAGCTACACAGCCAATTTGGCTCTAAGAAAATCGACAAGAAATGAAGCTGTCAGAAAACAGCAAAGCTTGTCTGCACATATTGATTCCAAAAAAGAGCTTTGCATTTATCAATCTTCAAGATGATCGATGCTGACTGGTGAGGAGACCAAACCAAGTGGTTGATGAAGGGCACAGTTACTTTTTTCTTTGATATGGTGATGGTGTGTTCCTCAAGATGTACGTTCATGTCCAGTTTACAAACTGTACAAATACCAGGATAAAAAAGTCACTTTAATATCAAAGGTGTATATGATCAATGAAGTGTAAAATGAATGTCATTTTCACCTACTTTATGTTGCAGTATAGTACATATTGAGTATCAAGAATAAAAGTGACATTATCTGAGAAACATTAAAAGTATATATGATCAATGAATATGAAAGGTAGGTCTCAGTGACCTTCTTTTGGTATGGTGGTATAGTTCTCTTTAAGCTGCATGCACATATCAGTTTCAATGACTGTACAAGCAAGTGTTTGTGAAAAAAAACTAACCCAACTAGAAAAATCTTCTTGATCATTGGAGCATGACAATTAGATCCATGGCAGAAATGGTCATGTGTTCTTCCATGCATCAATTAAATTAAGGTGCCGATTGTCAAAACAGTCAGGACACATACCAAACTAGCCTGATATCCCAGCTCAATTCACTAATTTCAACAATGACAATAAAACATTTATATACAGCACCTAAACTTGGCCAATCAGAAAAAGTTGTGCTGGCTGATTCAACTAAAAGCATAGAATTTTATGACATAACAGGTTTTATTTTTAGATCTTTGTTGATGAAACATTCATTGCATTGTGAGGTAAGCTTCATTGTGAATTTGATTGAAAGTGTGAATGCTAGTATGCATGAGCCAGTAGGATGCCTGCATTAGCCATGTGATTCTATGCAGAATTCAATCTAGGATTCAAGGATATAGGACCAAATCAGATTTTAATGGTAAATATTTCACGTTGTTTCCTTTTTCTCCCAAAGAAAAAATATCCTTTTCATTTATTAGCAATTTTACGATAAGTAATTTATAAAACTGAATATAAAAAAGTTAACAATTAAAACTTCTGCCTTCATGTGAATCATGTCACTGTGTGATACCATGTCACTCTTCCCACATTAGATGAAAAGAACCAGTCTTTACCCATGTTTCTAGATATCAAAAAGTAACTACTTTGTATACTCAACAAATGAGAGACAAAGAAAATAATTCCCAACAAAACTGTCTCAAATTCTATGAAGCAGAGGGTGGGCAAGATCAACTGCTCGCTATTTTTCTAGAGTTGTCCAATTATTAAACTGCAATACAGACCTGATGAAATCAAAATCTTGTAGTTTATATATCTATAATTTTGAGATCTTTTACATATGTTTAGAAATGAGAAAATACCTACAATGAAACAGCAGTTTGTCAATATCAGTGAAGTCTGCAATGTCAGAACTTCTCTGCATTATTATCTGTGTATAAAGTTAGATTATTTCAGTGCAACTAGACTAAACAAAGACTACTGACTACTGAAGCCTTCATTAAAACAATGAGGCCCAAGTGGGCATGAGACTGCTCACCTTGAACAGTTGGGATATGTCAGCTTGTGAATTCAAATTCATACATGTATTGAAACTGAAGAGGTGAAAGAAAAACTCGAAGCACCTAGTTGCTACTTTGTCTATTAATATTGGTGTCATTTATCTTCTTTCTTAGACCACATATATTAGATCACTTTCTCTGCATTAATACAATCAGAATATCTCCTTGCCCTGGGGACTAGGCCCTGTTTCATAATTAAGAAATTTGTCATAGTTCCATCCTTAAACAGACATGATTTTGGTCTTCCATAAAAAAAAACTGAAAAAATTTTAAGAGGGGTTTGGGGGTCCTCCCCCAATGGGGTCTTGAGGGTAAGCGCCCCTGATCCGGGGGTTCATGGGGCCAAAGGCCCCCAGCCAAAAACGCATTTTACAATCATAAAAAACTGATCCTGCTGCAACTTATGATCATAATATAAAACAAAATAATCATTTGAAAAACTAATAAACTTACCAAAAATGTTCAACTTGACTTGAATAATTTCACAATATTTATTGTCACATGAATTTGTTCTCCAATACTGTTGATGCTGAAATTATTTCATGTGCATGTCACATTGTAATTAAGTCACATTAATTTGTCAATTTTTGCAGCAAACATATTATACTTCTCTCTTTTCATAACAAATCTGTAAAATAAACCAAGTACATCAACTATATACAAATAATCCCATATATTCACTTGTCTTTTTCTCCACTGGACAGAACCTGTTGATATGCCAGTCGGGACCTTTTTGCGGCTTTGGCAAAGATTTCTTTAGGCTTCCTTTTTGTCACCACTGACTTTTTTGGCTCAATGTGCAATCGTTTCTTTTCCTTCTCAATGAAAGCCTTTTCCTTTCAAGCTAGTACTTGTATTGGCGACATGCAGTACGCATATTCTTATAGAGGGCTGCATCTGTTCTCTCATGCAAGAAATCTTTCTTCTTATAGTAATTAACTGCACTTTTTCCAGATGCCTTCTGAGCTTCAATTTTTCCGTATGCAGCTTCTTTTGTAGGTGCTGTTCCAAACTCTTCCAACCGCGATTACCGTAATTCAGATCTTTCTTGCACACAGGTCACAAAATGCCAGTCCTCTAGCATTCAGTTTTCTTATAAACTGACCAACTAAATTTCCGTCAACTTTTCGCTCCAGCCATTCCCATTTCCATACGCTTTTTAAACCTTTATCTAAACTTTTCGTGTCATGGTCTCTCTCAACTAGGGATGCCATGTTTTGCAAGTATACTTCTTCTTTCCACTGCCATCAGTTTCCATCACATGAAGATTCATCAGATGAATTTAAACTTTTGACCAATCAGAATACTCTTTATGAGAGTCATGTGCTAACTAATATATGGAACGAATACTTTACAAGAGTCATTGCAGAATGGGACCGGACAGACCACTTTTTAAAAAACTGGATTGGTGATGATATAAAAAACGGACTATGTTAAGAAAAATCTGATTCAAGTCAGGAGAAAAGCGGAATTCCACTTCAAAACAGAGAAAAATCATGTCTGCTTAAAGTACATCAACTTACTTATAAGGGGAATTAATCTGTGCATATAACATGAATTTTTGAGTCTGTCCCTAAATGTAATTAGGCTGCTTTATTCTTGTGCCAGCTAGTATGCTGTAGGCATTACTTACTGCATATGTTCATTTCACTGCCACCTAGTATGCTGTAGGCATTACTTACTGCAGATGTTCATTTCACTGCCAGCCAGTATGCTGTAGGCATTACTTACTGCAGGTGTTCATTTCACTGCCACCTAGTATGCTGTAGGCATTACTTACTGCAGATGTTCATTTCACTGCCAGCCAGTATGTTGTGACCATTACTTACTGCAGGTGTGTTCAACTCTTGTGCCTACAGGTGTTAAACTCTTGTACCAGCCAGTATGCCATAAGTATTACTTATTGCAGATCTGTTCATTTCACTGCTGGCCATTATGCTGTGGGCTTTACTTATTGCAAGTGTGTTCATTTCACTGCCAGCCAATACGTTGTGGGCATTATTAATGGCAGATGTGTTCATTTCCCTGCCAGACAGTATGCTGAGGGCATTACTTACTGCAAGTGCGTTCATTTCACTGTCAGCCAGTATGCTGTGGGCATTATTTACTGCAGATGTGTTCATTTCACTACCAGCCCATATGCTATGGTCTTTACTTGCTGCAGGTGTTCATTTTACTGTAACACAGTATGCTGTTGGCTTTAATTACTCCAGGTGTGTTCAACTCTTGTGCTAGTCAGTATACTGTGGTCTATACTTACTGCAGGTGTGTTCATTTCATGGTCATTTATGTGTAATGTACTTAAACCCATCATAAATGATTAAAACTAAATGTATGAACCTGATATCAATGATAGTCACATGCAAGTAGATTGTGCCAACACTTTTGAAGTTCTAATCAGGACCTTCGGGGCATGGCTAGATGGGTAGGAGTGAGTTTTCAAATAACTCCATATTTCTATCTCTCACAAATCTGGGAACTGGCACACATGACTCACGACTCAAGCATCAACACAGGTCAAGCTGGGACCCTGGGATCATGGCCTGGTTTCTCTTTCCTAGCCTCAAGCACCTAGCTGCTCGGTCATTTCATAGAAACTATTGAGAACTCACCTATAACCTTCTCCATTTACTGTGCATGAAAAGACAAATTTATATATACAACTGACTTGATCCTAGGGTCTATCCCTACCTCCAGGGAATTATCCTCTAGGTCATAACTTGAAAACTATTCAGATTCCCACCCTATCACCATATACACACTTAAATGGGCATGAAAGGAAATATTTATAAAAGCAACTGACATATTTGACAATCATTTTTAACTTTTCAAATCACATACAAAAACAATATCGAGAAAGCTAACCTGCAGCTTTCATCCTCACGCTATGGACTTTATCAGCAGACTGATTTAATCTCTACTGTCTGTTAACATCACTCAATGGAATGGTGAGTGATGTTAACAGATTGTCCCAGATATGCAGCAGGTTGTAACAGCCCTCATCCCTGTTCAGCATCGGTTTGTGCGCACAGATGTAGATTGATTCATAACCCACCCGCTTAAACCAGGCTTGAATAATAACACTACTCAGTTAAGCTTGCACCATAGCAACTGACATTTGGCCCTGGTAGTCATCTTTGCCCCTAACAGACTTAGCTCTTGAGTCATATCTTTAAAGCTACTGAGATCTCTGCCCTAGAACCATGTACTTACTTGCTCTGCAGATACCCAACTGTCTTTTGCCCCATACGCTGTCCTAGCCCTCAAGGACCTACCCAAGATGATCATACTTCAGGGTGAAGGACAAAATGGGAAGGTGGGGCTGTGTCTTACAAGCCAGAATTTTACTTTAATATGGGGCAATTTTCCATGAGACAGTTGTCAACATGTTCACAAATCAACACTCTTGAAGATGTCTGCATGGTATATGACAGATTATCACTAACTGCTGTGTTCAATATGAAATGACATGCAAAAGGCAGTGTAACCTGTCAACCTAAACCATCAGTCTCTGTAGGCCAAACACTCACCTACTTAATACATATCACAGGTAAAGGGTGAAATTCACAACAAAGAACATGACCAGCATGCATACATTTAAAATGTGCACCGATTAATCTGATACTGAATTGTATGCATGCATCTGTTATACATGAATGGCCCATCAATAATTTGCTTGCACCACTGATACAACAACAGTCAAGACTGAATCCGGAATATATGCAGAATGTGCTCATCATCAAACTTGTCCAAATTCTAATTGAGACACAACGTCACAACTCAACAGCAAATTTGGTTGAAATCTAATTATTAATGTGAAAGTAATGTATATACAATGCATATGCCAAGATGATCAAAGGACATGGCTCTATTTGCAATGCATATGTTGTGATGGTCAAGGGACACAGTTCCATTTGCAATGCATGTGCAGAAATGATCAAGGGACACAGTTCCATTTGCAATGCATGTACAGAAATGATCAAGGGACACAGTTCTATTTGCAATGCATATGCTGAGATGATCAAGGGACACAGTTCTAAGAAATAAGTTTAGAACAAACTCATCTTGAAATATATCCAAATTCTAATTGAGATGATACTTCACTGAAAATTTCGTTAAAATCTTAAAATAAATGTTGAAGAGAAAATGTTGAGTTCATCACTGAATTCATCTTAGCTCTTGCTGAGATGAATCTTCTAGCCAACGTTTCATTAATCTTAAAATAAATGTGAAAATTAGAGTGTTCACATTAGTAAAGCCTATTGTAAATGATGATTGGCCATAACTATAATAAATTTGCACAGAATGTGCACATCACTGAATTCATGTTACTGAGATGAACCTTCACAGAAAATTAGGTTCAAAATTTATAACATGGATGCTACAGCATTCACAAGGTGGATGAAAGTATCGTTGGAGGGACATTTCTATGCCTCCTCACCATAGCAGTGGGGGACAAAAATACACAGATCTTGTATTCACTAGCTGAAAAATAGGCCAATGCATCTGTATGATCAAGATTTTACAGTATATTGATTGGTATCATTTTCATTCTACCTGAAGAAGTGAAGATGTTATCTGTGTTTGACACAGGCTGCATTCCTCCCTCGAATGGGTCCCCATCTGTAGACACAGGCAGCATGCTTCCACTTATGTCACTGAAACCAACAGGTGATTCATGAAATTAACAGTACTGGGTTGAAACTGAAAAGGCTTGCAGCAATAAGAGAAAAAGACGAATAAAAAATTATCATGATAAAAGATTTTGATGCAATACAGTGGTCCCGCTATTTCACACCCACACCTTCTGCACTTGGAAAGTGGCCTTATAAGGGGTGGCCTTTTCAAAGGGGGACTACATTTGTGAGAAGTACATGTATGTTTTGTAGTAAGAAAGCTATATGTATCTTAAAATCATTTAATATCCTCATTTTAAATAAATAAAATCATTTAATATCATTTTAAATAAATTAGATCATTTAATATCTTCATTTTAAATAAATAAAATCATTTAATATCTTCATTTTAAATAAATAAAATCATTTAATATCCTCATTTTAAATAAATAAAATCATTTAATATTTTCATTTTAACGAAACAAAAATTACAAAAAGTTCTTGTATTAAGAATAAACTTTTTTCAAGTGAACATACATTAGTAGTTCTTGATTCTTAAGCATGAAATGTGAGTTGGGTATTGGTGGCACACACATTGCAAAATCACTAAAAAATGTCATTTAAATCTGGGTACAAACAACGCTTGGCATTTAGAATCCTTTTCTTTCCATTTAATTCATTTTCCCACTGCTTCAGATTATTCTCCATACCTGCAACAATGTTGTTTATACAAGTCTTTCCAACATCAAAATTTTGCAAAAATTCTTGAACACTCCACACTGTTGTTGAGTCAAATAACTTTAACTTTTTTTCTTCTGAAGTAATGTGATGACATGTTCAAGTTTTGAGATGATCTTGTTCCTATGTTACTAACTGTATTGCAGTTTAATGATGCAAACAAAACTTTTGTAGAGAAGATGAAATGCCTCATTTAAAAAGGAAGTGATATTTTACTGTAACATGATTTTCTGGCCTTGGTCTGGTACCCTGTTTTGTTCAAGGTATATTTCTCTTTTTGTTTGATTCCACAAATGCTATATTTAGCCTATGTTGACCATTTTGTGACCTTGAAAATTACGTCCAGTTGTAATCATCAATGAGAAGAACTCAACAGCTGTGTGAGGCCCAACAATATATCACAACAATGTTGAACCCATTTCCTGTAAACACTGGCATTTGTAGATATTGATATCTTATTAACCATAGTGGTACAAGTTATAATGTACTTTAGCCAACACTTGTGACAGTAATCAAAGCCTGACATCAGGGAAACAGACATTGGTAGAGATAACTGGATTATTTACCTTACCGTATGAATTAAAATATTGGTTTTGGACAGATATTAACTTTAATGAAGCCACTTGTGAATAGCAAATATGACATTTATATGGCCTTAAATGCCAGCTGCATGATGCATCACAGAGGTTCCCAGCCACGAAGGGCACGCCTGTACACCAACTCATCAGAGCTGAGAAAACTGGCAGTGTAGAAAGTGGCCACTGATGAGGAGGGCCATATAAGAGGCTGACTGTTGTACACTTTAAATAACATGTGAGCTCTGCTGGTGTGCAAATCATATGTTTACAAATGTTAACCATCAAAGAAGTGTGCCTATTTTATATTCAGTTGTAGGTAAAAACGTATACCAAGTCATTATATTTATATTTACAAATATTTTTTCTACAAGGAATAAAATCATCTACTGCATTATCAGGTGGGTAACATGTTACAGTGAAAAAAGGGTATGAGTGAGTTTGCATGAAACCTAACCTTATATTTATGACAGGGTCACTTGAGAACCAAACAAACATTTCTTCAAATACATTACATATGATGTAATAATGTTTTATGTTTCATGAATAAAAGTAAAATAAACCTTTTAAAATGCATGGGAAATGCTTTTATAATCCACTTGCATCAGGTTACAACTCTGAAGTCTAAAAAAGATACTGATTTGCCACAGTTATTGTCATCCTCCATGACTAAATAGCTTAAACAAAAATATCCACATTACATAATTACTAATTTCACTACATGAAGTAACATTATATTTTACTCTCTACTTACTTGCCTATTTGCAAACTTCATATACGTTTTGGTATCTCCTCACCTAAACAGCAAAGTTATCTGTGTTTTGACAAATGGATCTCAAAGCAAAAGCTAATGCAGGTTACTCGAGTTTCAATGGAGGTTACAGTTACCTAGTTTTGACTTGAGGTTATGCTAATCTTCATGATGGATCTACATACCATGCTATATAATTTGGCAGGAAAGAGTGTCTGAGACACTAAAGCTCAATGCAAAAGTTAATATCATGGAAAATATAGGTCATTTACTGAAGCATGACTCTTCATGAAGCATCATTGTCAGAAATGACAGGACTGTGCAAACATCAGTCTGAGAAATTCTTTGACAAACTGAGCTAAACACAAACCCAGAGAAATCTAGTTTAATGCAGATGCAAGCACAAATACTGAATCTTGAAATGTATGTCACAGCGACCTAGTTTTCAACAATGACTATAGTACTTTCCATGATTCAATTACATCACTTTCTGACCTGGAATTGCTTTGCAATTAGACCAAATATTCTACCTGAATTTCTGCATAATATATATAACTGTACCTCTAATATTAACTTGCATAAATCTCTTTGATTTTTTTCAACTCGCAAAACACACATATATTCACCTTAGGTCAAAATCTGTTGAGCCTATTGAGCTTGAACTCATACGCTGCTCCGATGAACCACCTGATCTTCTAGAGGTAATGCTTGGTTCATGCCAAGGATCAACACTCAGTCTGCTCTCCTGCTGAACTAAGCTGCTATCAGTTGCTACCTGCCTTATCTCCTCATTTTCCACATTCTTATTCTCTCCATCTAGCTCTGAAAGCCCCTGTGATGGACTCCCAACAAGTGATGAGTTAGAGTGTTCAGAAAAAGATCCATGTATGCTCCTGTTAGACATTGTTCTAATTCTGAATGATATCTGTGTAGGACCTTCAGAGTCATCATCACCAAAACTGACAATGGCTGCCTTTTTCTTCTTCTTTTTGTCCTTCTTCTTTCCTGAAGCAATCCAATCAACCATGTTAATAGAAGCATGAATCTCCTCACGAATAACTCAGGTTTAAAGTGGGTTTAAAACTGATCCAATTTTGATCAGAAAATTAAACAAGGTTGGACAACATTAACTATTTCTCATTATCATTACCAATTAAAATTTTTCTAAGTCCAGTATTAAAAGCATTCAAAAAATTAAATGTCAGAATTTATTAAACTGAGGCCAAATTGGGACATACATATGTAACAACTTCTCATTGGAATTTTTCCACTAGATCAAATCAGGCATCTGCAGTCAGGGTCTATTCAAGAATTAGGAAAATTCACCTCCACCATCTTGGAAAATGGGGGTAAATTTTAAAATATGAGGGATTTTGTGATGACACTGAGATATGTGTGATTTTCATGTGTTAGACTGATGTCTGGGCACAATTGTTTTGACAGGAAACAAATTTTTTCTAGTAAAATGTTTCTTCGCGAAAAATGACCAAATCACAATACCTTTGGAGAACTACTACCGCACAAATCCAGCCCTCCCATGTTAAAATCTTTTAGCTAAAAACATAAGTTATCTGTCCACCTAGGTGGTGTTGGGCAGAGTGATCTCCCTTTGGTACAGTGATTGGAGCCAAATCTCATCAATATATCAATTACTACTGTAGCAGAAGGCATGCTTTCTATATGTATGTAAATGTGGAGAGGTTGTGAGGGTGTATGTGTATTATGATTGGGTATGTCAGTCCAAGAAGGTAGGAGACTTGCTCCTGTCAGCCCTCTGTCATCCTGTCCATAGCGATTGTGATTACCAGAGGATGTGTTTGCAGAGGTATTGGCACATCCAAAGTGCCTTCATGATGCAACCTCAAATAGTCACTAATTGAGAGAGTTGGTCCAACTGTCAAGGTTCAGTCTCCACTTGGTCCATGTAATCATCGTTATGAGAGCCCAATAAAGTAAACAACGGCAAAGATGTCCACTGCCGTAATGAGCAAAACTCGAATGTATATTCTAGCAGATGGATTGCTCCACAGAGGCATAGAACTAACTATTGCAAAAATACAAATCTCTTTTCCTAGGGAACACATTCATCTTATTTGAACATAGAGTCCAGACCTAGTTGACCAAATGAGGTCCAAGATGTTTGAGAATGAAAGTAAACTAACATGTAAAATCATGTCTTGCTCCAAAATATAATGAGTCTGTTGCTTGTAGCCTGTTGTAAGTGAATCACAGAACTTCTGAAAGCCATCTGAATGGGGCATGAAATCACATCTCATGCAAGTCCACACTAATTGTACAACGTTAGGACTCGTTATATTTCACACAAACCCAAAAGTGTAATAGAGTTGACTGAATGTGTTTAGGTTGAAGATCAACTGATAATAGCTACATTGTAACTAAAAGAGCTGTGTCCACAGGTTTAGTACATGCGCTGAACACAATACCAAGTCCCCAGGAACTACTGATGGATCCCCATGTTGTCCTGGTAAATCTTCTCCAATCAGTTATGAAAGATTGGAGTCCACTTCCAAGTGGGATCTGAAATAAGGGTCGGATGTGGGGCCTGTATGTATATCAACAAGACAGGGATAGTCTTGTAGAAATACTAGATTTCTCTGACTCTTCTACTTAGTCCAGGAGTTGCAGGACTGTTTCCTAGTGACATGCACTCTAAGTACATTCTTGTGACCTTGTAGGTTGTCTTGTAAATCCCTCCACTATAACTGAGATTGTGAGGGACAATGGTTTGTAGTGAATTCCATCAACCTGTTCATTAAGGTAGGAGAACAGACAATGGAAGTTGCGAGCGTACCTTGGGCCAAGATAGGTCTGTAAGGTGGGGGGTAGAGAGCATTGAATCTCTTTCACCTGATCCAAGTTCATAAAAGCTATTATGGCTATAGGATGTTGTACCTCTAGGTTATGAAGTGGACCCTCCTATGAATATGCACCCACTTATTCTGTTGAGATTCATGGTGGAAGGATATAAGTTGTGGTCAGCATATTGAGGGTCATCAAAATATTGGATACAAGGTTGATTCCACGGTCATGACACTACCAATCAACTCATGAGTATTCAAATGGAAAATAGGAGGCATTAGTGATATAATACATCTGTAGATGCTTGGAAATTGTAACTGACAATGCACTCAGTCCTGAAATGTCAAGAACTGTTCCGATTGTGGAAGCTATTGACAGTAGAATCTTCTGTAGATAATTCTTGCCTTATGTCAGAAATGTAGACCTGGCAGGTGATGTAGAAAACGAGGACAGAACTCATCCAAGTAAGATCTAATAATGACAAGGGAACTGGAATGCCTGTTTCATTATCTATAGATTGAGGCAGTGAAGTCAACAGCTCCTGCGCTACCTGCAAAGTAGTTGGAGAAGAATGCTGATGATGGTGGACCATTACACTTGTATCACTCACAAGTCTGATACCGTTACTAATAATATCTCACTTTTTAAGTAGAGTCTCTTGGAACGCAGAGGCTTGAGGGTGAGTGAAGAGGCATTCCTTGAAAACAGAGGCCCCAAGATGGACATCTGATGCTAGAAGTATTTTGAGGTATAGTGCGCGTAAGATTGATCCATATGGGTGTCTATATAAACTGTACTTCTTTCACAGGAACTGCCTAGCAGCATTATGTGGTTAGACCAATCCACAAAAGTGCCTGTATAGATTGGGCATTGTCCACAGGAAGTGCCTAGCAGGACTGCGCATGTTAGACTAATCCATCTATAACTGGTTTCATGAAGTGGGTTCGTTGGTATAATGGCACTAAACTGGACATCATATCCAGGAAGAGCTTGGCAGCATTATGTGGGTCACAGAACTGGAGAAGTTGTTTTCTGGTGGCTGATAATGTATGATCAATTGTGGTCATGGCCCACTGTGACCAGTTATATGGCCAAGTCCAGTTGTGAAGGAACATGGCCATCTTGGCTGGCATGATGTAGTCAGTTCTAAAGGTTGGGACAGGTTATTGGATGTTGGATCCACATATCCAGTCCATAAGTCTGATAAGAGACTGTAACTGATGCTTCTTGCTGCCCTCCATCTCACTGCCCAGGAATGAAAAAAGCACAAGCAAGCATGTCACAAAATGAATTCTCTTAAATTCATAATGATTCATCCCAAGTTTGATGATAATCTTTTAACTTAAGAAATACAGTTAAACCTGTCCTAATGGTCACCTATGTTTAACAGTCACCTGGTCACAATGGCCATTCTAATTTCCCAAGGTGTTTTCCAACCAAACAATGGCTTCACCATGCCTTAGGTGGCCAATGGAGTGTATCAGCAGTGACCATTCCAAGTATGCAAATTAAACACTTTTGTTTGACAAGCAAGGCATTGTTTAGATAAAGGCATATTTTGTGAATCAATGTTTAAACTTTTCATGTCTCAACTGTACTTAAAGTACTCCAGTGACACTGTCAGTCAAACTCAATAGGTATCCACAACTCAACTTCGAAAGCAAGGCATTTCTTTATCCTTACAGAAGAGGATCAAAGCAATGTGTTTGCTGGATGGTGGGAAAAGTAGTTGTTTTCACCGCATTTTACTAAAGAAAGCATATAGCAGGCTTTACAAGCCAATCTACATTCTGAAATTATTGCATTTTGCTTTGACAGTATGTTCCACCAGCTGTTATAAAAGGTCAGGGTCATATGACAAGCAGGGCATCTCACTACAAGTGGGCAAAAGATTTTGCTTTTGAAAGATTGAAATGCAAGAACGAATGCTAAAACAAAATGTTCCATACACAGTTGTAATGTTGAAAAAGAGGAATAGCCTGGTTTAAACAACAACTACCAAAAGAAACTTTAATGAGAGGACCATACCATGGCCTGTTCTGACACTCTACCTTATAATATTATATAAGACTCAAAGACTCTTGGCTAGCGAAGATAGGACTATATATTCTGGAGCAGTGTGAAGGTGCAATGAAATGAAACTATGAGCTATTGTTATGTATATGTAATTTAATTACTTGTTTGTTAGTTTAAAATTTTTTTAAAATTTTTATTTTATTCCATTACATGTTATTTTGTCTACTGGATTCGATTTTTTTTAGAAATTCAATTCAGCTCTGTTTGACCTGATAAAGAAGCAGTAGTTGAAACTTTGTATCTAACTGCTGACCTTGATTCAGAAATCAATATGGTTTTTAGTAAACAATTTAAAAATTTTTTTTTTTAAATCATTCTAAGAGTAAGATTCATTTAGTGGAATCAAGGCCATACCTGGGGTACATGACAAATAACATGTGTTTATTGTTACAAACTTTTGGTTTTCCCAGTGGGATGAAATTTTGACCCCCACCCGGGAATCTGTTTTGCATTTTAGATAGTCTTATAACTCATGTTATCATAAGAATCAGTTCAGTTGAATTTTAAACCTGCAAAGTAGGGCACTGTGAGCTACTTCTAGTATGTTTGTGTACTACTCCTCATGTTGCATATATATATTCCTCTTTTTTAACTGCAGAGGCAATAGTATCTGAGATACTTAATTTTTTTTAAAAAAAGGTGAACATTTGCTAAAAACATAAGAAAAACAGAAAACAGAAATGTATATGTTCATTGAAGTGTAAAAATTAGGTCACAGTGACAAAAGGTGTATGAACAACAATACTACCATGATGCTGATCATGACTTCAAGGATGTAGCATAAGCTCTCCAGCACTTAGTGCAGGTGAGCTAAAACATGCAGAGTGTAATACTTGAATCACTGTAATGTGTAATAAGGTATATACCTGATGCACTCTCTGCTGATGCAGGTGAACCCTCCCCTGCAATGACTGGTCGCAGTTCATCCTCCTGCTTTCCTGGTCCACTGTTGGCGGAACCAGCATTAATGACATATGGAACATGCTGTTTGACTGTGTTAAGGTCAACTTTATCAACAGTGACAGCAAACAGTATGGAATCAAGACCTGAAAAGAGAAGAAACTAAATGAACTTCCTTATCAGTTGAAACAATTCATCTTAAATCTATCTAAATAGCAAAATTTCTCAAATGTTTACCTCAAAATTGATATTTTACATTATTATGCATGTGATACTTCTGAAAATATTGTTTTTTTCATAATAAGAGACCAACAAAAATTACAAGACATGTATATCCCAGTCTTTTTTTATTTTTAAACAAGAAAAGGTTGAGAAGGTCTTCAAATTTGGAGAAGTCCTCAATATTTCTTTATTTGGGAATTGAGATAAAAAACAACACAAACAATAAAAAATTATACAGATCCTCAGTTCTCTACTAAAATTTCAATACATTTTAATACCAATAATCACTCTCTACTCAATTTTTCTTTCATGCCAATAGATATTGTGCATGGAGACATGAATATCATAAAAAAAGTTACTGGATTCATAAGTTAGATACTTTGTATCCTAATGGCCTTAATACCAAGGCACTGTATAAAATTGTATAAAATGTTAATTAAAAAATTGATATGTTGTATATCCTTTATAAATATATATATATAATTGTATGTATGACTGTTTGTCTCTACATATTTTAATATTTTACTGTAACAATATTTCGTTAGAAATAATACAAGACTCAGTTCTGAATAATTCAAGATATTATGAAAGCACTTCAGTTTTAATGCCTGCTAAATATCTGGTACAAAAAATTCCTGTTGCCAGTCTTGAAAATGACAAAGATTTTACAAATCTCACATTCAGGAAGAAAAACTGAGGTGTTAAGAGAAACCAATTTTTTAGAGTAAAATGTGTTTTTTTTTTTATTTTTAATGTAGCTTTAACATTTTTTCAGTCATATCACTATCATGTCTGCAGTGTGGCAGTTTATAGTGATGTCTAGCACTGAGGCATCATCCCACAGACATGTAGCATGATGTTCCACCCAGTCACATTATCCTGACACCAAGCCGACCAGTCCTAACACTAACCTCTTAATGCTGAGCGCCTAGCGAGGCAGCTGTTAGTAACATTTTTAGAAGTCTTTGGTATGACTTGGCTGGGGTTCAAACCCATGACCTCCCATATCCAAGGCGGATGCTCTAACCACTAGGCCAGCAGAGCAGTCTAGAATAAAATGAGTTTCTTGAATACTTACCTGATCATAATATGTAAGGACAATATCCACTTCTTCAAAAATGTTGCCCTCCCAAGCTAAACAAGACATTCAATGCCTTTCTGGCTTGTTTTAGAAACAGAAGTGCTAAAAGATCATCTGTTTGCCAAGGTGGAGTTCGCACTAAAGAGGTCCCCACTGAAGAGAGGGACTGATGCTAAATCCAGACAAGTGTTCACTGGAGCAAGTGTGCAAACTTTTCTAGGGTGTAACTATATGGAGTGTGTCCATATTATGACAAGGAAGATATTATTAAAGAAATATATTTTACTCTAAAAATTGATTTCTTCTGCAATACATAATCCAATCATAATATGTATAAAAAATAAGAAAAAAGTGGTTCGAGTTACATTCCCTTAAACTGGAGGTAGCCCTGTCAAGGGTCTCTTAAAGTACATAAAGTAGCTTGCAGTTATGTGAGAAATGGACTATGGTTAGCAAATGGTTTATTTATGGACCTGATTTAACATAGCTTTAACAATCTGAGTCATATCACTATGTTTGCAGTGCTGCAGTTTATAGTGATGTTACCAATGAGACAACATGCCACAGACATGTGGTATCATATCCCACCCAGTCACATTATCCTAACATCAGGCCAACCAGTCCTAACACTAACCTCTTAATACTGAGCACCAAGTGAGGCAGCTACTAGTACCATTTTTAAAAGTCTTTGGTATGACTTGGCCACGGTTTGAATCCATGACCTCCCACATCTGAGGCAGATGCTCTAGTCACTTAGGCTACCGGAGTGGAAAAAAAAGAAAATCTGACCTATTATAAGAATTCTGATTATTTCAAAAAGGCTGGGCAAATATGCAGCCAAAGTGCATATTAATCAACGAGATGATACTGAGAAAAGGTGGAACCTACTGTCAGCTTTTCATTGTTTTAAATAAAATATCTTAAACCTGAGTTGTTTTAAAACTGTATAGTGGTTTTTGAATAGGAAACAATATGCACTTAAATAAAATAGTAGATTTAATAACACCCTATGGGTTGTGTGTGAGTGTGTGTGTGTCTGTGCATAAAAGTAAGCAAAGCAGTGATGTTGGGGAATATGTATAATCATGACAACTCAATTATAATTAAAAAAAAATAAATAAATTGCAATTTTCATGATTCAGAAAATTAGTCATGCCATTCTCTAAGTACAAAACTAAGTAATGTAAAACAAAACATTGCTGTTTAATGCATGTCCATAGAGATCTCATTTTAGTGAGTGCTGAAATGACCAATCCCATGTAAAATGTTTACAATCTGCACTACTGACCTCTTGCCATCATTGGCAGCATGCTGCTTTTCTCTTGATCCATTAAGAAGGACCAGTTCTCATAGTGCTGCCTAGAAACAGAGAACATACAGGACAAGACATCTCTTTAGTACATCTAATATCACTGCTCTTTGTCCCACAATCCTTAACCCTAGCCCTACCTAAAATATGAGTTTAAATATGCACTGAAATACCCAACCATTTAAATATTAAAAGTCCTCCATCATTCTCCATAAACCCCAAATCTTAACAGATATTATCAGGACCTATTTGTAGATGCACAGAAAGTCACAGAATGTGTGTCTAAGTTGAAAAGACCTAGGGTGTGAGAGTGAATATGGGAGATAGAATGAATATCAGGAAGGGGTGGTGAAAAATTGTTTCTTAGATAAATATGTTCATGTGTTGCTATTGACATACCATATATATTCTCATGTAAGTCAGATTCAACTGCAAACAAAACAGACCCTGATCTGCTGTTGCATAATATGCCAGCTGATCAGGGTTTATTCTGTTTGTTCAAATGATTGCTTCCAACAAACTACACAGACCCAGATCTGCTGAAGTATTCTGCTGTGGCAAATCTGGGTCTATGAAATCTCCAGTTGGATCTCGCTTATAAATTAATATGTACACTATCCTTTGTTAAAGAAACTTGGAGGACTGTTCTTTCACTAATCATAACCAAAACGAAATCTGACTTTACAGCATGTTAATTCTATAATCTCCCTTGCACATGAAGGCACCATCTATACTCGCTCATAAGTCTATCAAACTGCCAACAACAAAGATCATGATCTGCCATACATAATGCACCTGCAGGTCAGGTTCTATTTTGTTTGTTCTACTGATTACTTCTAACAAACTGCACAGACAGAGATCTGCAGTTGCATAATGTGCCATCAGATCTGGGTCTGTGCAGTTTGTAGTTGGACTCAACTTATAAGTGAATATATACAAATAAATTCTATGAACAATATATTAATATACACAATGTCAGCTAATCTTATGATCCAATCCAAGTGATATTTCAGAACATTTGTGAGATAAGAATTCTGAGGTTTCAACAGTAACTGGAGGTTGGCAGAAAGTAAGTGGAGGGTGTTTGAGTTGGGTGCTGAGGGCAATGTCTCTTGTTGTGGGAGAGGGTGGAGCTGAAATAATTCTTAATTTTCATCTTAGGTGGCCTCTCCATTACAGAAAGTAACCAAGTTTAATACAAAGGTAAAATTGAGCACATTCTTAAATTTTATAGCAAATCTTACAAATCTACCAGCAAGAAAATGTAATGCCAATATATGGTAAGCAAACTGATAGAGCAAACCTAAAATAAAGAATATGACATGGGTCAATATAATGCCATGTCAATAGTTTCATATAATACTGTGGAAAACTGCATACCCAAGGAGGTCCTCCCTCTCTATAATCATGTGCATATATCTTTCCAAGGAGTGTTCATTGAGGGAAGCTCTTAGCCATGCTCTCCCTCGCCCCGAGTCTGTTGATATATTCTTCAAGTTGTAAAATCTCTCTGCTTCATGTTTGGTCAGGTGCTCTTTCACATAGGTCCAGCACACTGAAACAGAAGGTCATATCTTAACTAAACAGTATAAGCGTTCATTTTCTAAATCACTGGAATCATCAATCCCACTAAAACAAGAGGTTCAAGTTGGTCTGAGATTGCTAACCTGTCTGAAATCTGCTTTAAAGTCAAATGCAAGAGCAGTTGGTCAAATAAATCTGGGTCAGTAAGATGCACTCTACAGAAATTTCTTCCAATGCTGTTGACTGATATGTCATGAAAATGATTGTTTCAAGATTTCTCTAGTTTTTATGCCTCATCCATACTGAATGGCACATCAACATCATTTGTCAAATATCAAAAGGCCTCCATGCCAGGATGATTTGTCAGAGTTGGACAAATTCTGTTAAGGAGTTTTTGGAAATAAAGCTGTGTAAAAGTTTTTCTAATTTTAGTAAGGACTACAATATTTGACAGTGGGATGGCATCATTTCCACAAATGTAAGTGACCTTCAAGCTAAGATGCTTTCTGTCAAATTTGGTCAATTTTGTTAAATGGCTTTTCATCATAAGTTATTAAAAAATGTTCGAAGTCTCTAGCTGTATCAATATCTGACAGCAAATAGGTTTAAAATCCCTTCATGCTATGATGATTATTTATATTCAGTTTGGTCAAATATTTTTAATTGGATATTTAGAAGTCATTTAAAGAATTTTAAACATTTAGTAACAGTGGCCAGAATTATTTACAAATAGATATCATTTGTATAAATTTAAAAGCCCCTTCATGCCAGATTATTTTTATCTAATTAGGTCAAATTCTGCAAAACATTTCTGGGAAGTCATTTAACCTTTTTCCATTTGTATAAATGGTAGCCATATTTGACATTTGATCAGCATCATTTGTGCAAACTTGAAGGACTTTATCACAGGAAGCTTTCAGTCAAATTTCATCAAATTCTGTCAAGTGCTTTTTGAAAAGTCATTTCAAATATATTTTTAGTAATGCTGACCATATCTGATGTTGGATGAACATCATTTGTGAAATTTTAAAGCCATCAATGCCAGGATGTTTTCTATAAAAGTTGGTAAAATTCTACTGAGTAATTTTTTAAAGTTATTTTTTTAGTTTTTGTATTGTTAGCAATAGTTTCCATATTTTGTGGCAGATCAGCATAACTTGAACGAATCTGAAAGATTTCATACTGGGATGCTTTCTTTTAAAGCTCCTCATATCCTGTTGAACAGTTTTTTTTATAGATGCAATTGTTTTTAGGTTTTTCTAGTTATAGTAATGGTGATCATGTTTAATAGTGGATCGGTATCATTCATAAAAAAATTGGTCAAATTCTGTTGAACAGTTTTTGAGAAGATATAATTAAAAGGGTTTATTTTGTTTGGTAAAGATGGCTAGATCTGATGGTTGACTAGCATCATCTAAACAAATCTGAAAGCCCTTAATTCCCTTGTGCTCTGTCAACTCTGATCAAATTCTGTTCAGCCTTTCTGAGAAGCCATTGGAAGTGGGGTTTTTCTAATTTTTAGCAATTGAGAAGGTGAAGCAATGATGCATCCTTTAAAATTTGCTCAAATTCTAATGAGTAGTTTTTGATAAGCTGTAAACAGCAATAATATAACTGGATGACTCACAACAGATGATTCAGAAGTATCTTAACATAAGCTCAGATTGTCCTATGGCCAAGTGAGCTAAATCCAGTGATCTAACATTTGAATCTGGAAAAGATGTTCTTTAAATGTCTTTAACATAGGGTGCTGATAAAATCAAAAACAGAATTTGAGAATCTAACATCCATTTGTATTTCAGCCCCAAGTCCTAGAAGACATATTTTCTGAAAGGCATTTCACATTTAAACTTGACATGATTCCATCTGCTTATACTAAGGTACAAGTCCTAGATGAAAGATTTCCATTTGCTTACACTAAAGTACAAGTCCTGGAAGGAAGATTTCCATTGGCTTACACTAAGGCACAAGTCCTGGATGGAAGATTTCCATTTGCTTATACTAAGATACAAGTCCTGGATGGAAGATTTCCACTGGCTTACACTAAGGTACAAGTCTTTCATGGATGATTTCCATTTGCTTACACTCTGGTACAAGTCCTAGATGAAAGATTTCCATTTGCTTACACTGAGGTACAAGTCCTGGAAGGAAGATTTCCATTTGCTTATACTAAGATACAAGTCCTGGCTAGAAGATTTCCATTTACTTACACTAAGATACGAGTCCTGGATGGGAGATTTCCATTTGTTTACAACTAAGATACAAATCCTACATGGAAGATTTTGATTTGCATACACACTAAAATACAAGTCCCAGATTGAAGATTTCCATTGGCTTACACTAAAATACAAGTCCTGAATGGAAAATTTCCATTTTCTTACAACTAAGAGCACAAGTCCTGGATGGAAAAATATGCAGCTTTTCAAGTATAAGAGTTTACTCAGACTTAAAACTCAAGCATTATTTACAATTAAGAGATATTTTCAAAGTTAATACCAGATGTATTTCCTTTTGTCATTCAAAATGTGATAATTTCCTTGATTGACAGAGCCAAAAGTAAACATAAGATGTTATTTTATACCACAAGATGAATTACATTTGGTTATATCTCAGGAAAAGAAATTTTCCTTACATTATACACTAACTTTATGGAATATTTAAAGTTGGTACAAAAGAATACTGATCATGTCATATGAAATGTGCTGCATGGCAAAATGTCACAGCATTTTTCACAGTTATGCAATCTACAAATCTTCAAACTGCACTGCTTGTATTTGCCTTGGGGTTAAATCAAAATTCTATGACTGTTTCACACTGTTACAAATCAACTCATACATACCTAAAGGCCTAAAATAAACAACATAACTGAAATTTCAGAATGCATTTTATTCAGCAATGCATGGATCTTGGAAGGCAGGGTCACACAAGTCCCCAGATGTTTAACACATAAGTGACAGTGATATTTTATGACATATCTGCCCCAGAATCTATTCTTATATGCAAGCTCCTGAATGACACTGATACACAAATCTGACCCACTGCTGATATTACATTCCCACCAAACATCTGAATGCATGACTGTATTACAGTGATCCCTCCTTACAAGACACATCAGTATAACACCGTCCCTTTTATAGGGTGGGTATGATCATGGATACCATTACACTATGTAATAGTAATACTGTGTATAATGTACCCCAGTACAGGGCACCTCAGTATAACACTGCCCCTTTTATAAGATGAGTATGTTCATGGATACTATTACATTATTAATAGCAATATTGTGTATAATGAACCTCACTATAAGGTACCTCAGCATAACACTGTCCTTTTTATAAAATGGGTATGATCATGGATAACATTACATTATGTAATAATAATAATGTGTATTATTTACCCCAATATAAGGTACCACAGTGTAACACAGTCCCATTTATAAGGTGCATATGATCTTGTATACCATTACATTATGTAACAGTAATACTGTGTATAATGTACCCAAATATAAGGCATCTCAGTATAACACAGTACACTCTTATGGCTGCCCTGAATAGCATTAGTATGAGGGGTCACTGTATTATAGAAACACATATTTAGGACATAATAAAGTTTTTCTTTCTTTGCATTACCAACCTGGTTCAGTTTCAATATTCTTTAAGTCTGTGAATATCCCAGTCACTTTGTTCAGCCCTGGAAGCTCTGTTACCTGCCTGTTAGGAAAGACATACTTTTTAAACATTAAAAAGCATTGCAGATTTGAGAGAAGAAAACAGCTGTTGGAAAATAGCTATCAGAAAATGCATGCATGTTTTCTTGGCAACAAGACTCGAATCTGAAGAGCACCACCTTCCACAAGGTAAAGTAGATTACAGGATCTCTAATGGCAGCATCTAAGACTGTGAATAAAATACGATAAATAAATAAAACAAGGGTACAGCAATTATATGAATAAAAAGAAATAAAGGGTAGTAAAAAGAAAGAAAATGTCGGAAAATCCTGTAGGTATGATTGATTTCCTGCATTAAAATAGTTAGATAACCCTGCAAGAACATGGCTCATGCTTTCTATGCTCATTCATGAGTTTCAACTATGCAGTGTCCAAAACCTGCAGGACATTAAGCAAGCAACTACTGAAACAGGTAGCTAAAACGTCACTGATCTGTGGGAAATATACTGGTTTTGGGCAACAAATCCTAACTCTTCCTAAGTTATCTGACAAAAATTCATGTTCTAAATTTAATTTGTGACCAAATATTGTATACCAAATATGTACCAGGTGCACATGATCAAAGTAGAGAAACAAGACCAAATGGTACATGCACAGTAAATGGTGGTACCTCAGGGCTGTTAATGCCTTGCTGTTGCTCTTTAATCCATGCTGTAAGACAGCCTCCCAGGCAGCACATAAGCAGGACACCCTGAAAGACAAGAATACCTTTGAATACTATGTTGTTGATTAATGTCCAAAAACCTAGAATAGTCACTTATGCAACAGACAAGGTCAATGTGACCTACCTTATAACACAGTTAATATCAGTAATCAAAATGAAAGATTTTAGCAAGTTTCATGACCATACATGCAACAGTATCAAAATAAATTAAGCTAAATGTAACAAAGTTAAGATAAAATCACTTGAATGTGAAATGAAGGGCACTGTAACCTATTAATAGTAAGTAGTACTTCTCAAAAGAAATTTAAACCAAGTTTTTCTTTATACAGGCAAATATTTCTGAGAAGCAAAAGAATTATGTAGGGGTCTACCAGAACAACAACAATCACATTACCAACAATAATGTTGTCATCCAAGGAGTGCCAATTTCTTTCCCATGCTCCATGGGCAGAACAGAAAAAGGCAAACTTATTAACTGGACTCAAATGATTTAAAACTGGAGTTGGATTGATGGGTTTTCCTTTTCTGTGCTCATGTTCTCTTCTGTTTCTTACATGTGAATCACATTTGAAGTAAATTTTGTAATATTACAAAATCTGAACACAAATCTTACAATTGCTGATAATCCACTTTCAAAAAACACACAATCTCTAATATAGGGATTGTACATGGCTTATAAAATTTTCCAGAATACATGGGGAGATATTAAACCCAAGAGCAAAGCCAAAATGCCCAAAGTTGTTTATTCAAATATTCTCACTTCACTAACATGTATTATCATTATTCTTACATATCCAAAGACACTAATGATTAATTGTGAAAACTATATTTGTGTCCATATAGCACAGATGCTCCTGCCAATACGATGCAATTAAATGCAAACATCTATGCTGAACAGGGGACATAGCTCCATACAACTTTGCCAGGAAACAGTAATAATCAAACTTTAATTTGGTCATCTTAATATAAAACCCTCATACCAAATTTGATTTCATTCAATGAATTCCTTCTTGGGTCTAAAGGAAAGTAGGACAGATGGGAAAAATGCAAGATCAATGCCTAAACATGTACAGACCATTACATTATACAATGAATGCATGATTTTGATCATATAAGCCTATATTTAAGGTTTGATCAAAATTGGCTATATTAAGAAAGATGAGACAACTTTTTCCCCAATTCCCTTTCATGACTCGAGTTAAAAAATGGCCACCAAAATGTTCATTGAAAACAAAAAATTCCAGAAGGCAGAGTTTAAAAAGTTTTCCCATAATCACATCCAATCAGTACAGAGAATATTCACAATAATTACATCAGCTTATTTGGACCAATCAGAATCACATAAAGTTATATGCAACATGTTATGATATCAAGAATATGAAACTGCACATAATATAGGAAAACTGTACCAACTATGTGATAAGTGTGGATCTAAATAATTATCATATCTATGATATTGACAATGTGAAAGATTTTTTTCAAGTTTGATCACAATTTGATCACAAATATGGCTTCAAAGGTGACAATAAGCTCAAACAGATGTAAGATAACCTGATTAATATGCATGCACCTTGGTCATTATCAAACCTGTCCAAGATCTTGATGTTCAAAGTATAAGTCTGTTAAAAACTGGATAAGAAGTATAATTTCTAGTATGGTAACAAGGTCACAAAACCTGATCCAAGATTACTTCATTATTATTCAAGGATCTTGTTCATTACTGAACTCATCCAAGACCTAAATCAGAGTTGTCCAACTACAGGTCTATGGGTCATTCTTGTGGCCTGCGCTCATACAAAATTCAATTCTATTATTATAGTATAATTTACTTTAATAAATATCATGCATGGCCCATGAACCTTCCATTTTTGGTCCATGTGGCAAGTGGTGTTGAAAACACTGGACCACCCTGATCTAAATGATATTAGCATATATTCCAAGTCTGATCAAAAGCAGATCAGAAATATGGACTCCTGAGTGGTATTAAAATTAGCTAATTCGACACAATGTTTCCTCATTAAAATGCATGGATCTCACTCACTGTTGAACTTGTTAGAGATTTTGATGATACAAACCCATGGATGGAAAAAACACAACTGACAATGGATAAGGCATGCCACATGAAGGGCCATAACTTAAGCTCACTTGGCCTTACAACCAAGTAAGTTAAAACAAACGAAAACAAAATTTTAAAATGTATAAATAACTGAAAAATTGCTGTCATGGCCTAAAAATCTCAACAGGTCATCTAAACAGAAAAACAAAAATGTGACCAAATTTCATTTGTTTCACTCATGGTTTTTGCTAAAATGTGTAAACATAGTTTGTTTTTCAGGAGGTTGGGTTTGGGGGGGTGACTAACTTTAATTATGTAATATTTACCTGCTACTTTTGCACTGCTTGCCTTTTCTGGAATATCAAGTCCCCAGTCAAAGATAAATATTCCATCCTCCAATTAGTATGAGATGACCCAGAATTGAAAAAAACATGATCCCAGTCTGATTCCTTAGTTATAGTTATCATACAAATACAATACTTTCCTTGCTGACTTGGACCAAGACTACAGGACATGACACGACAGAAGAGATTATTTGCAATAGTAGCAGGTATTACATACCTAATACCAGTAATATGTTACTTTCTACTACCACAATGCTGAATTTAGGAGGTAGGTTGATGGCCCCCCAAAATACCTGGTGCAAAAGATTATACTTACTCTTACCATAGCAGAGCTCACGAATGTAAGATCTGTCTTCGGGTTATGCAAAATTTCATTGTTTGAGTTGGCTTCCTCAAGCTGATGACAACTCCATTAATTACTGATTTATACACCAGCAGTTTCACCAGAATTATTATTTTTTTAAATTCAAAATATTTTAGAAATTGTGGTATATATGCAGTTAAGAAACCCACCTCATAATAATTTTTGGTGCTCACAGTACAGAAAATGTCTGATTTGCAAGCATTTTTGATTTGAGCTTGATACATCTCTAGATCTTCTCATCCAGTAAGAAAGAATATTTCAAAACAGTCTGTTCCCATTTATAATGCATGGGCTGACCTTTTGTGAAAACTTTCAACAGACGTGCATATTATCACAGGATTTTTACAGTATTAGAGACAAAACTGTACTGAGATGGTTTGGCATACAAAGTTTGTTTCATACAAACCTGCTGTCTAATTCTGTGGCTAGCTCAGTTTTACCTCCAAACCGCACTTGACACTAAAAGAAAATAAATACTATACTAAAATAAGTAAAATTAAATCACTAATTATACTACTACAGTATGAAACACATCTAAATTTTTAGAAATTACCATTATGCAGGTAATTCTACAAAACAGGCTTAATAAAATTCAATAGTATTAATCTAATATTAAAAGAAACAAAGAATAATGTATACATAGAATATAATAATATGATAAAAATAATTAATTAAACCATCTGTCCAAGCTTTTCTGATACTACAGCACTTAACAACCGAGACACAACAATGCTAGTCAAACCATGAGGTTAGGTTAGGGATTGAAAATCCATCCAGGAATTACAATGACATTTGTCTCCAATTGTTTTTTCTAAAATTTGCATATTCTCAGTTTCAGATTCTACAAATGGTATGACTAACTCCACCTGCTTGACAGCATTCAGAAGCCTGGTTTGCAAACTCTGCCTTTCCTTTGCATGTGGGTCATCATTGGATGCTGAAAAATCATAAAATAAAATACAAATCTTTGTACAATTTTGAATGCAGAATAATTTTATAAAAGTAATAATGGTATTTCCATTTTTATCAATTAATAATTATCATGTTTTCCAGTCTTCTCCACCAAGCAATACTAGTATTCTGGGTACTTTCCATTATTCTCTGACAGTATAATTAAATTGGTGACCACAAGTTCCTTTAGCAGTCAATATTATTATCTGCAATACGTACGATTTATGCCCTTGAAAACTGTATTATGCATGTATGGATATAGCTTGTCTTTATATGGGTGATGGCTACACTTATTTTTAATAAGGCTAGATCGAATCCCTAGCCAGTACATCTGCTACATTGACCATTTGTTAAGAATACTGTTAAAATCCCAGTATTGGTACCATCACTATACTGGTACAGCCAATATCTGCAGCACACCATTATTGTTGCCCAAACTTCAATACAGGTACAGCCAGTATCTGCAGTTCACCAGTACTGTTGCCCAATACATAACACTAGTACAACCAGTATCTGCAGTGTACCAATAATGTTGCCCAATACACAATGCTGGTACTGTTTCCCACTATACTACACTGATTCAGCCAATATCCACAGTGTACCAGTATTGTTGCCCTGCATACAATACAGGTACAGCCAGTATCTGCAGTGTACCAGTACTGTTGCCCAATATACAATACTGGTGCAGCCAATATCCACAGTGTACCAGTATTGTTGCCCAATACAGAATACTGGCATAGTCAGTATCTACAGTATATCAGTACTGTTGCCCAATATACAATACTGGTACAGCCAGTATCAGCAGTGTACCAGTACTGTTACCCAACAGTCTTGTTCACTTATAGAATATTAGAACAGTATTAGTGACAATACTGAAAAAGTATTAATATCCAATATTTTCAACACTACTGATTTATCCAATATCATGACTGCAAACTTTACATGACCACAAATTTACTAGTGGACATCCTGAAAGAAAACATTTTTTTTTATTAAACATGGTTGATACTGTAGAAAAAGTGTTTCTTGTCATATTGATGAACTGATACCAACCATGCCTGCTACATGACTACTGCACAGAAAAAAAATAAAGGGTCTGTACCCAGTTGCAGTATGAAACCAGTTAACATGTGACTGTTACTTATTCCTTAAGGTACTGGGTCATTTCAGCCTAATCCATATTCACACTAAATCATTTTGCCCTATGCCATTTCATCTAAATTTTGGGGTGGCAAATTCCAGTTAAATGAAGTTTTATTATTGCTTATTTCTTGTTTGCAGGTAAAGGAAGAAATGTAGCAGAGCACATGGAACTCTGAGAAGACTGTGATACCTGTTGACAGAGCTAACAGCATGTTGCCACAATGAATGTACACAGGATCTATAATAATCACTCTATAATATCTCTATTTTCAAAATGCAGGACAGTGTATTTCTATTTAAAGTGTGACAAAATAGTTCTGTTCCTTGTTAATATGTATGTATGTCTATCTGTCTGTCTGTATGTATGTATGGTTGTCAAATGTTTCATCCCTTTCCAAAATGGGTCCAGAGGTTTTGGTAATATAGTTTGTTTTTTTTAAATATCAAGAATTTATTTGCTAAAAATAATAAATTTTTCAGCTTTCACTTGCATATATTCAATCATAATTACTGGTGCAAACTGAGCATATTTAATATGAGGGATCCAGCATGTTCTCAGCTGTTCTGAGTTGCATTAAATTTGCAATGTTGTGTAAATTTTAAATGAAATAAATGTCAGGTAACAGTATCTTTTGTTATGTTCCTGATAAAAATATTAATTTTTATAACATTTGTAAATACTTTACAAAACATATTCAATTAAAAAAGACCAGAGAATCAGGGAAATAATGGAGTACATTAAACTGGACCATCTATCTTTTCATAATCAATGTCTTGTATGACAAGTATATTTCCAACATTATGAACAGTCAAAATAAAAAAAAAGAAAACCAAAAAAAAGAGATACAGTCAGGTTTTAAAATAGTTACTGGTTCCAGAAGTCATGTGCCAATACAGAACACAAGTCACAATCTAGAGGCCCCCGCCACTGCCTCACAATCAACTTGCACATAATGCAGACATCTGACATTGCACAATAATAAACTACTGGAATTTACTATCTCAGATACATTCCTCAAACACCATTGAATGTGAAAGTAAACACTGTGATTTCTCTACTTTTAAATTCCATTTTCAAAGTATTAGTGAAAATAATAAAATTAAGGAAATTTTTATTTCTATAAGGAGAAACAATAGGTTCATTAATAGGTGTTAATCTCCTTGTAATCAATCTTTTGTTTTGGGTGGTTAATTTAACAATAACCACAAAAAATATCATTTTAATTTCTTAATTCATTCAACTGGACATTCTGGAGATATTCTGCCCAATGTGGACAAACAAAAGGAGCGCTTCCATGCATGACTGACAAAAACATTCTTAGGTTGCGTAGTCGGTCAGTCAAATAGTTCTTTCTTTCATCTTCATGTTGGTATTATCTGCTTACTTCCATTCATTTCATTTCAACAACTGCACCAAAAAAAGATCAATGGATTCTTTTGATACATCAGAGGAAATATCATTCTTTTTTTAATAATTTACAAGGAAATATGATATGCTTATAACAAATAAGGTTAAAATGTTTAATCACAAATGTAAATAAATAATTAAATAAAATAAAAATAATAAGTATACATGTACTTACAGTTAGCTTATGTACTGAGTGGAAACAAAAGACAAAGAAATATTTGCTACAAGTTTCAATTGGAAAGAAATGCTCCCCACCACCCCAACAAATAAGCCAATTAAAAAAATACCTCTGGTATATAAAAGAACAGATTAAGTACCCCACTTTCTCTTCCTCTATGACTAACTTTTCAAAGTTAGATGAAGGCTATTTAACCAAACTTTCAAAGGATTGAATATTGTATATATGAAGCATATTTTCACTTTATTAAGAGTCATAATATTGATCCAAGGATTATCAGCATTTTTGAACACAGAATTGTAAAAAGTCTGAAAGGAATAAACATAGTGAACATTAGAACATGTTTCTTTTAAAGCAGCATCTAAAATAAAGCAGCTGAACATAAAAGCACAGATTTGACTGTGATTTTTTGCAAAGAAATTAAATTTACCAAGCATTAAATCAAATGATAAAAGGCAAATTAAATGTGGAGGAAAAACTTATCTGTGCTTAGCTGTCTAATTGGATCACTTTAAATAAAGCTAAACAATGCATAACATAAAGAAGCATAACAAAGAGAATGAGTGTCCATCAAAGAAACTGATGCACTACTGTCCAAAAAGAATTTTCATAAATTCAATGAAAAACAATTTTCTTTTTTTAACTGCCGAGTTTCAAAATCATCTCAGATACTCTTAAGCGGTAAGATTTTCAAATTAGCCATTGTGGCAAAATTAATGGATGTAAAATCAACACCATTTTCATTTAAGGCAAACTACACTTTGTGAAATTTATATGTTGATATGACCATCCAGTCAACAGAATTTGTAATAAGATTTTCATTATGCTTATTGTGGCAGCCATAGTTGAGGCCAGATATGACCATCCATTCTGAAGGAGTAGCGATAAGATTTTCAAGACAGCTGCTGTGGTGGCTATACTGGATGACAGAGTAAAACCATTTTCATTTAGGACCAACTAGACATCATAAGATGTCTTTTAGTAAAAACCCCTGCTGATACAGAAGCAGTAACAAGATTTTTCAGAATGACTGCCATTGTGACCATACTGGGTATCAGACTGGCACCATGTTCATTTAGGACCAACTAGACATTATAAGAAGTCTTTTAGTAACCCCCATGTTGATATGACCATCCATTCAGAAATAGCTAGAACAAGATTATCAAGCTGGCTGCTTTGATGGCCATGGTGGATGTCTGAAAAAAAACATTTTCATTCAAAATTAATAAGACATCAAAAAGAAGACTTCTGGTGAAAATCCCATGTCAATATTATTTCCATCCTTATTCTTGACTGAATGAGGAATAAGTAACCTTTTACCGAGTCAATAAAGAATAAATAACCAGTTACATGTACTTATTCCTGATTCAAACATTTTAACTTATTCCTGATTCAAACATTTTAACATTCAGCCGGCTACGTATTCCTTATTCTCATCGAGCTGGCTACTTATTCCTCATTTCTGATTCTATAAGTACAAGATTTTCAAGATAGCTACTGTGGCAGACATATTGTATGTCTGACCAACAATTTTCATTTAGGACCAACTGGACCTTGGAATGAATTTGTATGTAAAGTTTCAAGGCAATCCTCCATATTGTTTATGAGGACTAGCAATAACAAACTTCTGCTAAGAGATGGATGAGTGGCAGACAGCAGATGAGAGACAATAGACAACAGGCCATCACATACGATCTTGTCTATGACCAGTACAGCTAATAAAACTTTATTAAAAAAATTCTGCACTCACACATGTGAGTGAAAACAATCTTAGGGTGACTATGCAAGTGCATTTTTCAAAAAATTATTAATTTTGTATTGTTTCAATGTATTAATTCAGTGAAACTTGTGAATATGTATAATTCTTGTGGTCCCCATACAACCTGCAACCTTCCTCATTTTCACATACCCTAAGCAATTTATTTATAATCATAACAGTAATATAAATTTATACCTGTCTTGCTCTGTACAAAAATATCAATCCAGTATCTGATAAATATACTGATCAGCAATTAATGACCAATTAACTATGATGTTTCAAATTTATTAACTAAAAGCCCCCCACAAATATCAACATTTGTACCCAAATACATATGACTTCAGTGTTTTAAATAATGGTGGAAAAGTATTTGTTTCCATTTCCAATTGTTCAAGAACAAAAAAGAAAGAATCAGTATTAACACCTAGCGGCAATGAAAAAGAAAAGACAAGAAGTCAACATTTTGTCTTTTGCACATATTACCAAAAAATTACAATTAAGATGCAGAGCAAAATGAAACATCAATGTAAAATTTAGAGATTTTGTGCTTTTATAGAGATATTTGGAAACAAATGGAGGACAAGTCAGGTAAAAATATTCAATAAATATATAGGAGTTAATAATTTAATATGTTGTTTTAATATTTAAACAGCTGAAGAAAAAATTTGAGAATTCCCTTTTAACACTGAACTTAAGGATAGTGTAGTTGGCTGCATAGATCTTATACTGATATTATCAGTATTGCACAATGAGCACAGGCTATCTGGTTTCCTGCAGTTTTTGTCCTATGTCCTCCAAGTCTTGACCTGTGTACCCTATGGGTGCACTTTTTCATCAAAAAACAAAAAAATGAAAAATATGCCTACAGCTCTTTATTAGTGGATATCCATCCATGTCTCTGTTGGCACTAGCAATGGCCAAAGTCACTAAAGGTGATAAAAACTGTATGATGACAATGAATATATATTTTAAAACAATGATGTTGTTGTTGTTGTTCTTGTGGGGCTTAACGCCATTTTTCAGCACACGATAGGCTATACATGGCAGCCAGTATTAATGGTGGAGGAAGAAACCGGCAAATCCGCGGAAAGAACCACCAACCCACGAGAAGCTACTGGCAAGCTTTCTCACATATCCACATTCGCCGAATCTTAGACTCGAACCCACGCAGACAGAGGTGAGATGGCAGTGATCCGTAACGGAGAGCGCTTTAGACCCCTTGGCCACTCGGGGCCCCCTTAAAACAATGAAAACTATTAAATTTATAGTACATGTGGTTGGCCTATTTGCAATGTAAAGTGTTCAATGGCTCTTAGTGTAACATATATTCAATATACAATGAACTAGAAGGTGGATTTAAAAATTTTTAAAGGCATAAATAATGACAAAAGAAACTAAATTTATGCAAATACTTAATTTGTCATTTAATTCATGATTTGTAAGTTTGGTAAGAAAAGTCATTCAGAAAACATATTTATTATAATAAAATGCTGGTAGACAAGGAGTGTGCATTAAAATGAAGAAAATCCAGAACAAAAAAATTCCACAGTGCGTCTCATATCTGGTTAATCAAATATTTGTGCATGTTAATGTTTGCATGAGTTATTCAAGTGCAAGATAAAACTTTTATTGCAATGATGTAACTGTCCAAGACAAATATGATAGTACTATGGTGACCACAAAGTTAAGGTAGCAAATCTGTTGAAACTTAAAAGATTATCTCATTTTTACAGCATGATTAGTACATTATGTACTATTATTTTTCTTTGTACACATAAGATGTTGCCTGTCCCCCAAATCTGGATGGTGGGGGACACAGTATCCCCTGCCTTTGGGATCCTATGGGCAACACTAATTATTATATTCTGACACCTGGATGTTTAATTGTCTGACAGGTGGCTTAAGCATTCAGTTCTTCATGGTTAATATATGCAATAAATCTCTCTACATATTTTCTTCTTTGGGGATGAAATGACTCATGAGAAATGTGATTGGGGGCAAAATGACCTACGGTAAACAGAACAATGACTCAATGTGCAAAATTGACTTGGAGCAAAATTTACTCATAACCTTCTTTAGCATGTACAGTATATTTTGTAGGCAGTGCATGGAACGTTTTTGTCTGAAAGTAACTCAAATACTTCATCTAATTTTTAATAACAAACAACTGAGCATGATGCAGCAACAAGTAGAGCCTCTACACTGGAAATAAAGAGTGTGCCTGAAAGACGAAGGTCTGAGATGAAGGGACGAAAATGAAGCTTGGCAAAACTTTCCTGATTTCTTCCTATTACTATTTCTTCCTAATTACTATTTCTATCTATTCTTTCACTTCATTCTTCTTTCTCCCTTGCACCAAAATGTAATAGTCAAGGGTGACTGCAACGACGTACCATACAGAAGATAAATGACAGCATAAACAACTTCAAGTACTGTGACAGCTATAACGATCTTCTATTTGCAAATAGTGGTGTACTGATTATGCAAACATAAAAAATCAAATATCTACTTAAACACTTTCATAAAAATATATCTACTTAAACACTTTCACTAAAGTATATCAACAACACTGCACAATATTTATTGTTTTACAATTATGATGGGGTATAGGATAAATTTCTATATCAAACACGGGATGAGGAAAGGTTTAGTCCTACAATGTAAGACATATCAGATGTTTCTGTTTTAGTGCTATCATCCCAGAACAAAAATATCGGGTGATATGTCTTACGTTGTAGGACTATGGAAAGGTTGATCATTTTGGAATTCTGTCACGCTTTTTTCTTTGATAACGGAAATTAGTAATTATCATAAACACGATTTGGGAACTAACCATTCATATTGGGGGACTCTTATGGTTACATCTCCAAAACAGGGTACAGAAACTGAGGTATGACTGCCTGTTTGTAACCTGAATGTCGTACAAACGAACAGACGGTAATAACTACACCTTTCAGCAGTCACATGATCAATCATATGGAACATATAAATCGAGAACAAGTACCGAAGTCCGAGGTAATAACAAGCGTACAGATAAATTACAACAAAAATACAACAAATACAAAGAAATCTAAAACAAATATATATAATCTCCATCCATCAGCTTAAACCACACTCAGTTTATACCATCCTTTATTCTTTAATTTGGAGACAATCATGGAATTCTTATATCAGCCAATATATGACCGCAATATAATTTTATTCATCCATTAGTTTATACATACTTTAAAGGAAAGAAATATTATGAAGATATTATTGAGCGAACGTATTAGCTTAGACATAATTTTATGAACAATGAAGATAGTGTAATAGACTGATCTCGAATAAATTGATCGTATTTTTTTTTATTTTTATTTTTTTATTTTTTGCAATCGTCTACATTCCGTATTCTACAAAACACCGTTCATTTCTCCAATCCACCTATTTTATAAACAGGAAGTAGGTCTTTTCAACCTCGTAAGTATCGTGATTCAGAACAGAAAATAGTACATGCACATTTAATCTAATTTCATCTGATCAAATAGTTATCCTCAGAATTTTATATTTCACTAAATTAATTTTGTATTAAATATACTTTGGTTTTCATTGAATTTGTTGAACCTGATCTATTTGTTTATTCATTTTCAGCCAAAAATGGGTCGCCGACCAGCTCGGTGGTAAGTATCACATGCAACGTTGTTTAAAATCTGGAAAACGTTCTTTATTAAATACCAGTTTTATGAGCTCTTTCTGCTTATTGTTAATACATAGTATGATAACTGGTTTTAGAAAGGCGTCTGACTGAGGAGGTTTGTTTCAAGTCTTCTACAAGGATGTTCTCGGGTTCAGAAGTGAGAACATTGCATGTTGCCTTTTTGTAGGATGTTGCGTAATAGTTTATTTTCAAAATGCACATGTACAGATAGACCAACAAGTAGGTCTCTGCTTTTTTTTTTTTTTCAGACAGCGGAGACCAACGCTGTCGGGCCGTATTCCATACAGAAGTTTTACGCTGTATTAACCTCCCCATCAGTTCTGACTTGTCGGACGCTCGTTTAAGTCTAGTCCTACAACGTAAGCCCCATCACCCCGATATTTTTCTTCTGGGTGGGTGATGGGTCTTATTGCCTAACTAACGGCGCTGTTTAGCGTGTTTGATGTCGACTAACTGTAACGAAAGTCAAATTTTGAGAAATATCACACCCAACTGGCAACCAATAACGATGCTTTTCTACATAGTAAAGTTATAATGTTTTTATCAGACTTTACTTACCCCGATGTCTTTTCTCTAATAAATTCAAACTCTCACAAAAGAAACGGACCTGTTTTCAAGTCTCATTGGCCTACATTTCAGTTGGCTGGAAAGCGATGAAAGCAAGGAATGCCAAAATCGGGTGAGGTTGAAATATTATTTTTTAATGAAACAAATAAAAAATATATGCCTATTGGAATTAAAAGCAACGTTTCGTTTCGTTCAGGAAACATATCCCCCACATGAACTTACTTGAACATACTTTGTATGCCTTGACTACCGTCGCATTGCAACAAATTCAAATGTATGTCAGTGGAACATGAAAATGCATCCATTTGCTAGTGTCATATTTTGATTCCACCAGGATAAAGACAGCACAGTAAGTATATTAATTACACATAAATTAGTGGAAAAGTGTCGATATAGGCTGCCAAGTGTGAGATACTCCTGAAACAACATTGGAACAAGCTATGCAAGGCCATTATTTGGGTTGTAAGATGTAGCACTTCAACAAAAACATGTGCTAATTCGTACATTGTAGGTCTAGCTTAAGTCGGACTTAGTCCTACAACGTAAGACACATCACCCGATATTTTTGTTTGGGGGAGGTGATTGGTCTTACTGCCTAACTAACGACACTTTGTAGCACGTTTTGATGTCGACTAACAATGTAACGAAAGTCAAATTTTCAGGAATATCACACACAACTGGCAACCAATAACGACACTTTTCTACAAAGTAAAGTTATGTTTTTGTCAGACTTGACTTACTCTGATGCCTTTTCTCTAATAAATTCAAATTCTCGCAAAAGAAATTGACCTGTTTTCAAGTTTTGTTGGTCTACATTTCATTTGGCTGGAAAGCGATGAAAGCTGTGAATGCCAAAATTGGGTTAAGTTGAAATATTATTTTATAACGAAACAAAGATATGTTATGCCTATTGGAACTATAAGCAACGTTTCGTTTCGTTCAAGAAACATATCTCCTACTTGAACATACTTCGGTGTACCTTGAATACCATCGCATTGCAACAAATTCAAATGTATGTCAACGGAACATGAAAATGCATCCATTTGCTTGTGTCATATTTTGATTCCACTGGGATAAAGACAGCACAGTAAGTATATTAATTACACATAAATTAGCAGAAGAGTGTCAATATAGGCTGCCAGGTGTGTGAGATATTCCTGAAACTTTTACTACTTGTTCCGATGTCATCCAACATCGGAACACGCCATACCAGGCCGTTATTTGGGTAGTAAGACGTAGCACTAAAACGAAAACGTGCTATGTCTTACATTGTAGGACTAAAGTCTGACCATACCTCCCCGTATGTTTGTACCCCCTCCCCACTGATTTCAATAATGGAAATCTTTAATTTGATAAAAAGTGCACAGAACTTAGTGGATTCATTTATTGATTTATAATTTCTAACCTGATTGTGACCAGAGTGCCCCTCACACTGGCATCCTCTGCCTCTTCCATGCTTAATGGACTTTCCATACTAACACAGCGTCATGTTGCGTACACTATGGGCAAGTTGATTTCCTCAGACAACATTGTGACATAGTTCATCTTATTCGGTAACTGCTGGATAATTCTGTAAATTATCATAATGTTGCAAGTTATATCCTTTGCACACATGTACATAGAAATTACACCGCTTGTTAAATCCACGTGATAAACAAATCTGTAACTGTCATTCTTTTCCTTTGCTTGATTCGACATTGTAAATATCGGAAGCAGACGACAGTATTTTCCTTCTATGTGCATACATGTGTAGTCATGCATACTCCCCTTTGCTGAAAATGGACTTGTCCAGGAACTGGAAATGGATCTGAAGCATGGCCATTGTTTATATTTAAAACTTACGTTCAGCATGAAACATGCAGACGATGGTGTTAGGGCTTCCCTGGTCACAGTCACATTAGAAATTATAAATTGATGAATGAACTGAGTAAGTTCTGTGCATTTCTGATCAAATTTATACTTTTCATTATAGAAATTGGCAGAGGGGCACAAACAAACGGGGAAGTATAGTCGGATCATAGTCATTAATAAATTTATTTTATTACGTGTAGGCTTGTACAATAATAACGAGAAAAGAGTGAAGTCAACAAGCTTTGTATATTTTAACAAAATAATTTATTTCCCTAGAAAACAATGTAAAAATTGGAAATAGGACTTAACGGTTTGTGAATATAATCCAAAATTTAATCCTAAGAATGAAAAATACAAGTCCTATCACTAAATAGTTCTATTAGAATCCAGGTTCGAATCTCAACGACGTTCCAATATGGAAGGCAATGACGTCAGATGTGTTCCTTGTACAAATAGCAAAAATTCCTCAATTGATCACAGTTTATGTTTCCGAATAATCCCAGAATAAATTTCCACAGTGTTAAAAAAACAGTTTTATCCGGTTTCGAAACAAGTATACATGGTGAACTCCAATCACATTTACTGGGCCCTATGAAATCGTTCTCCAGCAAATACTGAATTTCCTTTTTCAGGTGTTTCTGTTTAAGAGGGTTCATCCTGTATGGGTGTTGTTTCACAGGTTTTGAATCTACAGTTTCAGGATCATGAAAATTTTTGTTTGTCCTCATAGGAATATCTGGGAACAAGTGCTCATATTCGGATAATAACTGTTCATTTCTTTCTTTTTGTTGCACATGTAAAAGTTTCTGGTCCAAATCTTTCATAATTTCCGAATTCCGAAGAGTTGTTGCTCGAAGATCAACGGTGTCCAATTGAATTTCTTCACTTAAATCCTCAGTTGGTGGGACAGGTACAACTAAATTAATTGCATAATTTACTTGGCTATCTCTTTCAATATACTAGTACTCCATTAATTTATTTAGATCAGAGTACTTTTATTATAATTTAACTCATTCATTTTCTTCTTTACTTTGTAAGGGCCGTAAAATCTGATTTGAAGAAAAATTTTAAAAATGAGCAAGAATGAACTCTATTGCAAGACTCTTTTCTCGAGTAAAGTTTTGTTAAACCATAGTTTCGCTTTTGACTTGAACTGCAGTGTGCTAAATTCAAGCATAACAAGCTGGAGAAGTCCAGGCTGAAAATCTGACCTTTGACCTAATTGAACAAATTTGGGAAGGCCAAATTGAATAAAAAACTTTATAAAAGCTTTTACTATAGTATTCCTCAAAGGAATTGCCTGTGGGAATTTTGTTGATGCACACATAATGGTCAACAAATATTGGTTGCCTGACTTGGTCTTAGGTAAGGGGCCAACACAATCTACCATAATTCTGCTACATGGTTCGCCAAATGCAGGAATAGGTTGCAGATGAGCCTTAGGTATCTTCTTATTGGGTTTTCCTACCATTTGACAAGAATGACAAGATTTACAAAATTTACAAACATCACTTTTAATTTTTGGCCAATAAAAGTGAGTCGAGATCTTGTTATAAGTTTTATTTATCCCTAAATGACCATCCAGAGGAGTTTCATGGGCCAAACTTAAGTATTTCCTGTCTGTAAGATTTTGGAACTACAATCTGATAGTTCACTGACCACTCGTCATTAGCAGGTACCTCGGGAGGTCTCCATTTTCTCATAAGAATTCCATTTTTAATGAAATAACAGACAGGTACTTCAGTTGCTTCAGTTTCACTAATGGCCCTCTGAAACAAACAGATCTCAGGATCTTTTTTCTGTTCGACAACAAGTGATTGTCATTTATCACCCTGATAAGATAAAAGAGAATGAGTATTTAAAAGAGGATCACTGTGATCAAAACCTTTTGATTGATCCAAATTAGAAGTGAAAGTGACCTCATCAAAAGCCTGACAAATGCATGCGTCAGCTAAAGGAATATTTTCCTTATAAAAATCATTCTCAAGAGCTTTCTTTGACATAGCTCTGGTAACTGCACAAGCTGGGTATAACTCAGGGTATTCTTTCTCAATAGGATCAACTTTCTGATCCAAAGAAGGCTTGTCAGTTACAAGTGGATTAACCACAACCTTGTCTCCAGCTAGGTCGTTGCCTAGCAACAAATGAATGCCCTCAACGGGTAAATTAGACACTAATCCAACTGTCACAGGTCCTGAAACTAAGTCTGATGACAGATCTACAGAATGGAGAGGAACATTAACAAAGCCGCACTCTACTCCCTGATTGAGAAAAAACTCGTTATAACAGGACTTCTCAGAAAAAGGCAAAGTACCTGATAGTTAAAGACTAAGAAGCTCCTGTATCCCTTAAAATTTTAATAGGGATAGGATTGGCCAAATCACTCAAGACTGATAGAGAACCCTTCGACATGAATGGTTCATAATTCTCCATAATAAAATCAGACAGGGGTTTATTAGACCCAACAAATGTATTGCTTTCAATACATGACCATGACCTTGACCTCTTAGAAATAAGAGCATTTGGGATAGGTCTATCTTGATTCTGATGCCTATATTTCAATTTAAAGCAATCCGAAATGACGTGTCCTTTTTTTCTTGCAATAGGTACACGTAGGAAGAGACAAGGATTTTGAATCAAGTTTATCAGAAGCTTGATTTTTAAAAGTTGTGCCAGACTGAGTTTTAGAAGGAGTCGTATTAGACTGAAATACCTTTCTAACAGTAGACCGCAGAGTGAATGATTTGCTTACAACAGGAGCTTTATGAGTTGAGGAATACTCGTCGGCAGCAAGAGCAGCATTTTCCAAGGTTTCAATCTTATGCTCTTCAGGATGAATCTTAATGTCATTAGTGACACAGTTCTTCAACTCTTCAAGTAACACAAGTTGTTCAAGACTTCATAATCATGTTCAACTTTCTTGGCTAAACACCATCTCTTAAATAACTGCTCTTTTTCTCTAGCAAATTCAACATAAGTTTGTCAGTTTCTTTTTTATAGTTTCTGAATTTTTGCCGATAAGCCTCAGGGACTAACGCATAACCCCTCAAGATGCACTTCTTAACCAAATCAGTCAGAACTTGGTTGTACTGACAGGGATGCATAGATATCTTGGGCCTTGCCAAAAATTACACATTGCAATAATTGAGTCCAATGCTCCCTTGGCCATTTCAAATTTTCAGCAACCTTTTCAAAATAGATAAAATATTTGCCTACTTCTTTTTCTCTAAAAGGGGGAACTAACCTGATATTTCTTGTAATGTCAAAACTTCAATTTGTATGTGAAGTGGAAATGTGCTTTTCACTTGCCAGCTAAGATTCTTTCATTCCAATTTGAAATTCCTTTTCATCCTTCTCTTTTTGGATTTGCATCTGTCTCTCTCTCTCTCTCTCTCTTCAAATTGTAACTGTTTATCTTTCTCCCTCTCTTTCTCTCTCCTTCTCTTCTAATTGTAATTTCATTTGTTTATCTTTCTCCCTCTCCTGTCTCTCTCTCTCTCTCTCTCTCTCTCATATTGCAACTGCAATTGTTTCTCTTTTAATTGCTCCTGCAATTGTTCCTCTTTCTCTTCTTTCTGAAGCTCAAGCCTCCTTAACTCCAATTCCATCTTGTATTTCATTTTTAATTCCATTACTTTTATGTCGGAGTCCGATACCGACTTGCTGACCATAGCCAAAACACTTTTATCAAAAACATTCTTCTCTACTAAATATTGAATCAAAATTTTTTTAATTTCTTGTTTTGTTAAGGAAGATTTTGCTTCAGAAAGATCGTACTTTCTGGCAAGTTCACGCAACTCGTCTTTTTTCAGACTATCCAACTGCTCCTGGGTTGGACCAGAAAGAAAAGTTTCCACTTTTGATGACATTGTGAATGAAAGCCTGTTGTTTTCACTAAAGATTTCAAACAAAATGTAAAATAGTACTTGGGATTTAAAGACTCGGAGAATTTAAATTTCAAAAAAACAATTTTCTGAAATATTTAACCAAAATTCATATATCCCAAGGACGAGGCCCCAATTTTCTCCTGTTACATGTAGGCTCGTACAATAATAACGAGAAAAGAGTGAAGACAACAAGCTTTGTATATTTTAACAAAATAATTTATTTCCCTAGAAAACAATGTAAAAATTGGAAATAGGACTTACGGTTTGTGAATATAATTCAAAATTTAATCCTAAGAATGAAAAATACAAGTCCTATCACTAAATAGTTCTATTAAAATCCAGGTTCAAATCTCGATGACGTTCCAATATGGAAGGCGATGATGTCAGATGTGTTCCTTGTACAAATAGCAACAATTCCTCAGTTGAATCACAGTTTATGTTTCTGAATAATTCCAGAATAAATTTCCACTGAATTTCTTTCTCCCAGAATTTATAAAACGGTACACTCGTTTGGTTTTCTAGAGAATAAATTATTAAATTCCAAAAACAAATGAACTTCAAAGACAATATGATTTCAATAATAAAAAAAACCTATCCAGCCTTCAGGGTTTCTGAAATACAACTGACTGATGAGCGCTCAGAAAGGGTTATTATATCCGCCCAAATTATCATCCCATTCTCGCAAGATAGATTACGTGGTCTCTTGACACTTGAACAACGCAATAAGAAAAATGTCATCTGTCACGTAGGAAGAACCCCTATCTACTCTAACTAAGAAATAAATTTAAAAATAAAACATTGTTTATTCAGACTAAACGAAATGACCTTGGCAATAGCCAATCATTTTCGTGTAGTGCTTACACTACCGCGGACCAAGGTGAACTAAAAATATTGTTCATGTAACACGTTTTATGTCTTAGATAAACAACATTACTAAAAAAGAATTTCGAATCCCGTGAAAATAATCATTGCAATAAAATGTAATGAAACAAAAATAAAATAGAATTTTAAAACTAACACACAAGCAATTTAATTACATAGACGTAACAATTTCGACTGATTGTGGTTTGCGGATGGTAACTAGAAACCCTCTTCTTTTGACCCATGGTGCTAAATCCATCAGAGCACTCACTTTTTAGTAATAGTCCCTGTCAGAACAGAACACCTATGTAGACATCTATTAATGACTTTATTTTTAAATTGCTGACGCATGCATGGAAAGCAGCATCACCCCAAGGCAAGAACAACAGCTGGAAACCTTCTAGCGAGGAGTATATCACACAGAACTGACTAATGCTTGGGACCGAACTGCAGTTAGGTCTGGCCATCACTGCAGAATTTTTTAGAGACGGAGCCGTGTCGGAAATTCAAGATGGAGAGAATGATAAATAAATTTTTTTAAAAAGTCAGAACTGTAATGCTATTAATGACAATAATAACAGGTTGTATGTATGTATTTATTATTATTATTATTTAGCATATCTTAACAGCTCGTTAATAGTTTCAATTTTTTTAAAGTTTATCGTTCTCTCAATCTTGAATTTCTGACACATCTGTCTCTGTCTCTCAAAAATTCTGAAAGGAAGAAAATGATATACTCCTCGCTAGGTTTCCAGCAGTTGGTCTTGCCTTAGGGTGATGCTGCTTTCCAAGCATGCATCAGCAATTTAAAAATAAGGTCATTAATAAATGTACACATAGGTGATCTGGCAGGGATTATTACTAAGAAGTGAGTGCTCGGAAGGATTTAACAGCAATGGTCAAAAGAAGATGGTTTTTAGTTGCCATCTGGATAAAAAGGTCAGTCGAAATAAATTTATTAATTACTATTTAGTGTCTGATAAGTCCATTGCTGCCAACTGTCCCGTTTTTTCCGTATTTGTCCCGTATTTTGGACCTGAACACGGGTGGACGTTTTTTTTGCAAAAAATAGTTTTTTTATTTAAAAAATAAAATAAAAAATTTCCTTGCAATTTTCAGTTTAGAATGGGCACCCGGTTCCATTCTGATAGAAATGTATCACATGTATATAGGAATACAGTTCTACAATATGATTGGTTCATAAATCGAGGCTACCATGCCTGTCTTTATCCACCGTACTGGATTTCGCAAACAGTTACCGCTACCACTGCGTCTCGTCTTCGTAATATTCAACTTCTAACCATGTTGAATAGGAAAGCAGAATGTTCAGAATTTTCACCAGAAAAGACGAGAAAACAACTGAATGGACAATTGTGCCGTCTTATTTAGATTTGTTAAATCATCTAGTAAAGGAGACGACCTTACGTTTTGGAAATTGTGTAATGTGATTTCGCTGTTGGGCATGGAGGCGCACATGAAATAAAAGAGCTCGAAAAAGCTAATAAACATCAGCTTGCTGCTTCATCATAGACAACTCGGCCTGAATGTATATAAATACCAGAGAGAACCTTGATGTAATTCAATCGAAATTCGGTTATTAAATTTCTTTTAGAAATGAACCTTCCTCTTTCAGTTACTAGTGTTGCTGGCGATTTATTTTGCACGCGTTTTCCAGACAGTAAAATCGCAAAGGATTATTCGTATGCTAGAATGAAAACAGTAAGAAAATCAAACAGAATTGAGATTATCAATGAAAGTTGGTACATTGGAATCGATAATAATTGAAAAAAATAAACAAGGTTTGGAAAAGGCTCCTATAAACAGCCTGTGACTGAGTGTGTTGCACTCTTGCACCTTCTGAATGGGCACCCGAATAGAACTGGTAGCCCGTCCAGAAGGTGCAAGTGTTCAACACATGCATCTTTGACATTAAATAATTATGTAAGGCACTGCCCTACCTTACTGATGGTTGTATATGTTGTAAGTAGTTACATATGCATTAAAATTTTTAAAAATCAGTATTTGGTACTGAAAATCAGTATTTTTCTCATAAGCAATCAGTGTTTTTGTACTTGAGGGTTGGCAGCTATGTAAGTCAGAACTGATGGGGAGGTTAACACGGCGTAAAACTTCAGTATGGAATACAGCCCAACAACATTGTCTCCACTGTCAGAGAAAAAAAAAATGGAGACCTACTTGTTGGTCAAATATACAGACTAGATATTATGTTGAAGGCATCGTAGAGTCATTTTCAGAAATGCTTTCCAGTTTGATTCCATTTATTTTCAAAGGGAGGTAACATAATTGGAAGTTTTGGGCCATTTGATAGGTTCTTATTTCTATTTCCAACTAGCTTTAATGCGATTATTGTGCTAAAGGGCTATACTGATCAACATTAAACATTCAGTTCAGTATCGGTATAATTAAAAAAAATATTGAACCATACACTCTCCTTGATGCAAAAAGAATAAAACAATTTTTTTACAGTTAGTCCTACAATGTAATCTGCCTCCCCTGATATTTATGTTTAGGTCAACGTCTTACTGCCGAAATAATGGTTTTGTGTAGCGTGTTCCCTGGTCGACTGATTGGAACGAGAGGCCAAATGTTAAAGAATATCTTGAAAATTTGGCAGCCCATACCAACGCTTTTCCACAAATTAAAGTCCTATGCTTTGGTTGGACATGGACATATTTTTCTTATTGGATTCAAATTCTGACGCAAGCAAATGGATGTGTTTTCAAGTTCTGTTGGCCTACATTTTATATGGCTGCAATGTAGTGCAAGTGGAGAATGCCAAAATCATATTAAGTTGAAGTGTGTTTCTTTAATGAAAGAAATAAATATACTAATATTAAAGAAAGTGTTTAGATAGTGTCATTTCATCCATTTAACTGATTTCTGCATTACTGGCTGCCATTGCATTCCAGCCAACTCGATCATTTCATTATTTTTAACAACTGTTTTCTGTAAATGAAAAATGAAAACTAGTGACTTTAAACTATTGAACACTCGGTTTATGATAGTCCTACAGTGTAAGATTCCTCCCCTGATATATGTGTATTTTGGGTGCTGTCTTACTGCCTAAATAACAGCACTTTTTAGTGTGTTCTGAGGTCAGATAACATCAGAACAAGAAGTCAGATTTTCAGGAATATCTCACACACTTGGCAGTCTGTATCGATGCTTTTCTACAAACTAAAGTCATATTGCATCAGTCAGACTTTACTTACTCTGTTGTCTTTTTTCTAATAAATTTAAATTCTGACAACCCCCAAAAAATGTTTTCAGGTTCTGTTGATCTACAATTCAGTTGGACAGAATTTGATGGAAGCGGGGAATGTCGAAATTGGTTAGATCTGTGAAAAGATATTCAGCTGCGGGTGATCATATGGGCAGATTTAACAGTGTTGTGCTAGTATACTGCAGCATGACATGAATGATTGTGAATCTATGATGGGTACAGTGGGCAGTTGGACAAGCATTCTATTCTAGGGTTACCATGTATTTAGCAAAGAAGTTTTACAAAGGCCAGTAAAAATACCAGGAAAACCTTAAATGGCTGACTCTCAACATGATTCATCTTAAGATTATTTTTATTAAGCAGATACTAGCTGGTGGTAGTGATGGTGACAGTTTTGATTGTTTTAAAGTAGATGAGGTTATTGGTGCTGTTGAAGTGTTGCTCGAGATAAAGAGTAATTTGGGCCGAAAAATGATGTGAATATGAGTCGGATGTACTTGCTGGCTGAACAAAAGCAGAAAGCATGCCAGTCAATCCCCAGTTAAGCAGTATTTTGAAAAATGTAAAACTGGAGAATACCAAGCCTATGGGCTTAAATTTGAGTATTTCTTGCATTATAGACGAAACAAATCGTGCAGATCTGAGAATAAATGTAGCAGACTTTATTGACAACAGCCTGTTACACCCAGTGAATTTGTATATTTGTGCAGCAGTTGTGGCTCAGGGTTTGGTACATGAATTTAAAATCAGTTTTTTCTGGGCAGCTGAAGATATGATGTCAACCCCATTTTTGAACAAAAAATAATTAACAGTACTAAAAAAAAGTCTGATTGCCTGATGCCTGCCCCATATTCTGTTCAAGTTGCCTGTCAGACCTGTTACAAAAGTGTTGGCTAATTTGCCTTGAAAGAAACCTTGAGTGCTCAGACGAAATTTTCATTTTCTACAAAGATGCTGAGGTTCCGTTTGTAGGTTTCCCCACTTTGTGAAGATCATCTGTTGCATTAAAACTTATATCTTGTGTACAAAGCTAAGTATATGACCCATAAATAGGGATGCAGTTCTATTTTTGTTCTACGTATTTCATTGGTTACCTGTAGTTGGCACTCGCTTGTCCTGCTTGAATATCAATCAGGGCTTTCCTCATGAGCCGGGAGCAGGGTGATTTACCTGGCTACTTTTATTTTACACCTGGCTACTTCATAAAAATACAAAAGCTGTGTCCCCATTGGGAGAGGTCCCTCTCCCCCACCAGCCTACTTTGGCAACTCGTATTCCAACTTGAAATCTAGTGGAAGGCCCTGACCAGTGAGCTGTCCCTTGCTCAGCTGACTTGACATTTTATCACTGGTTAAATATATCAAGTGGTACCTATAAGATTGTTTGAAAATTGAGCTAAGCTCAGGGAATATTGACTCGTAAAAGCCTCTAGTGCAATGTTTTTCACCCTAATTGAACTCCTGAGATAATTGCATTGTATTGTAATCAATTTGGTTCATTGGGTGGTTAGCCACAGATGCTGTTGATACAGAATATTTTCTGTCATTGTTACACATTAACAATACTATCAGATGAAGCATGAATCTACTATTTTTGCAGATCTTTTAAAAAAAAACAAAAACAAAACAATGCCACTCTGACTTCATTTCTTTTCTAAACTTGTGTTGAAAAACATGGAGAATTTTTTGTACTGTTTAGAAAAACCAACTACAGTACAACCTGTTGTGAGAGACCGCCCCTTCTGCCAGCAAAAAACATTCTCTTAAGACAGGTGGTCTTATAACAGGTATGTGCAAAATGACAATTTCCAAGGTCCAGTTTCAGAACAGTTTAAAGAAAAATAGCCACAATCGCTGCACAATAACTTGACCTCAGTTCCAAGATTTCTGATGGTCTAGTAGGGCATGTAGACAGTTGCTGCAGTTAATTTGCTCATTAGTAGGTTTGTTTTTGTTTTTACCCCCCATCCCCACCCTCCAGATAAATATAACCTTATTGAACTGGTTGTTAGCACTGTAAGGCCATTTGGTGGACTCTGTTTTTTCATTTGCTATGTTGTAGAAAGTGTATTTCTGGTGATACTGTTTAGACTGCATGGAATTTGCTGTTTATTGTAAATAACATCACTTGCAATTTTTATGCACAAACTGTGCAGGAAAAATAAAGTCTTTCAGATGTTTCTTGATTAAAAGTTGAAGTGAAGTGGACATGAAAAAATGGTAGTAAAGAAAATCTATATTTTGATGATTTTTTTTTGTTTTATTAATATACGATTGCAAATGTTTTCCTTAAAAGGCATTTCTTCCCTTTAGTTACAGATACTGTAAAAACAAGCCTTACCCCAAGTCAAGGTTTTGCAGAGGTGTACCAGGTTAGTTCTATCATAAATAGTTTTGTTTCTTTTATATGTAAGTTTTCTAGTCATTTATTTGTGTGCTTGTGGCAAAACATAGAAATCGTATTTTCTGCTTAGTGGTTATATCAGCATCAACAATGTTGAGGTGTTTGGCTAAAAGTAGTGTAAAATATTTCAGTCTTTGAAGTTTATACAAGGCTGTGTTGTCACAACTGCATTATTGGAAAGGTCCATTACTGGAATGCCATTCACAGGCAAGGCACTGCATTCCACAAAACACTTGTGTATTTATCTCCAAGGGCAAAATATACCCTGATAGCAGGCTTGCTTGCATTAGTCAGTAAATTGTTCTCATCAGATTAATCTATCGGGGCTTGGGGAAATTTGTTGCTTGATCCTGCCATTATTTTGCTTGATACTTATCTAAACCAGATTGGTCCAACTTTTATAACACCATGGGGCCATATGGAATAAAACTGGAAAATTTGGGGCCACGTGTATATATATAATAGTAATTATACCATATTTATGGAACTGACTTTTTTTGAATGCAGGCGACCAAAAATTATCTGCGGTACTGTATTTGGACCATTGTGCACTAAATAACTCTTAATAAGTATAGAGTTGGGATTTGTAACTTGAGAAAATGCAGTTTCACACCAAGATACTTTTAAAAATTGCACAAGACTTTGTCTTTTTATTCATCATTTTATAATTTCTAATCTGTTGATCACCCACGTGGTGGGGTTGGGTCTGTAACTGACCTCTTATTGGCATTTAAAACCAAACAAGCTCTTAATGTAAACAAGCATATTGATGGCTCACTGTTCTTTTCTGGTTTCCAGAACAGTTCATTTCGGTAAAAACACCTCTGTGTCCAATATTTGTAATATCTAGTTTTAATATTTCAATAAAAAAGGATCTTTTTTGTATACTGGTTCAAAGAGATGCAGTTCCAAACTTTATGGAATTTTTTTTATTATCAACGAAGGTGAAGTACATCACATCTGTTGCTTGAAAATGTACTCTCCCAAGCAAATATGATGACTGTGTTACTAAATAAACTCCCATTTAATTCAAAATGCCAAGAAGTTGACAGTGTTTGGGACCCCCTGTTGACAATCGGGTTAGATATTATAAATTGGTGAATGAAATGCACATCCTTGGTGCTTTCCTGTTTTTAAAATCAATTGGGGGGGGGTACAAACGGGAGGGTGTGAGAATACAATAGTTTTGGTCTGCACCGCAAATTTGTAGCTGGTCAGGATGAGAGAACAAGCAGTTTTCCTGAGCCCTGGTGTATGCCCTCAAAGATTGCCTATTTGCTCTTTATTGGCACAGTGGAAGCATGCAGAGGTAACTTGTGCAGGCATCAGTGGTTTTGTCAAGGTGTTTAATTTGACCATTGACTCTGTGTTCAGGCCCAGATCTTGGTAATAAAATCCCAGAAATTGCATCAATCAGGGTGAAGAAATAGAGCAACTATTTAACAAACTTTAGGGCTGCAATCATACAGCCTTAACAAGATGATAAATTATTCTAAAAATAGTTAATCAGCATTTAACTTGAGGTTATGTTTTTAAAATTTCATAAAATTATGAATTTAGAGAAATTCAAGTTTGTAATAACTTTAATACGATACAAAAAAATTGCTTTGAGAACCCAGAATGCAGACTACATGATTTAATTGTTTCATTTAAATGGTAGTGACCTTGCCTACTTTTATGAACACGTGGAGGTTGGAGTGTGCAAGCTCTGTTTACATTAATTGACCTATGTTTTCACAAACAAGTGGGAGACTATTCAGGGTGGTACATTCATTCATCCATCTGTCATACTTTCTGATTCATTTAAATGGAAAATTTGTGTCTAGTTAGTCTTGATCACAATTGTGCCAATCTGATATCAATCTGGCGGTCATTGTGTTCAACTTGCAAATATTATTGCTGCTTCCTCCAGATAGAAAGTTATATCAACATTGTTCTAGTTTGTACTAGACAAAAATGGTGCTAATATGATGTCCAATATGGCCACCATAGAATCCATCTTGAAAATCTTATTGCTCCACCTCCCAAATGGACATTCATATCAGCATCGGCTTTTTACCAGAAGACTTGTATCTGGCTAATCTGAATGAAAACTTTCAAGCTGACCTCAAATATGGCCACCGTGATAGTCATCTTAAAATTATTTTTGTTACTTAAAAGTCGTTAATGACGGGGTGTTTCACTAGAAGGCATCTTGTGGTGTCCAGTTAGGCTAAATGAGGGTGATATTGGTCTTACATCCAATATGGCCACCATGGTGGTCATATTGGTATCTTGTCTGAACTGCTCCAGGTTGCTGGTTGTATTGACTTGGGGATTTTCATCAAAAACCTTCATTTGTGCTAGTTTGATCCTAAATAGAAATGGTGTCCTGCAGAAATCTCATATGGTTCCCAAACTGAACATATTGACAATCTTGTGATTATTCTCCTGAATGTATTGTCATGTTGGCATGGTTTTTGCACCAAAGCCTTTTAATGATGTTATACCTAAATGAAAATAGTGCCAATCTTGTATCCAGTATGGCTCACACAGTAGCTAATTTGAACATCTTGTAGCTCAAGAATATCGAGATGATTTCAGTGCTCAGTACTTAGAAGAAGTGGTCTGGTCTTGAATTCATAAAATTCTTTTCAAACAGTGGTGGCATTCCCTTCAAGGGATACTTGTTTAGTCTGCCTTGGCAGAAGCCAGACATAATCACTTCAACGTGTATGTCATATATCACGTTCACACCCTAAATTAAGGGGTTCAGTATTCAAGTTTTCTACTTTCTAGCTAAACAATTGATAGACAAAGCAAAAGGAATTCTTGTGTTTAATATGGTTTCTACTTTATATATTATAGATCCTAAGATCCGTATCTATGATTTGGGTAGAAAGAAAGCTAGGGTAGACGAGTTCCCACTTTGTGTCCACCTTGTTTCTGACGAGTATGAGCAGCTTTCCTCTGAGGCCTTGGAGGCAGGTCGCATCTGCGCAAACAAATACTTGGTCAAACACTGTGGCAAGGATGCTTTCCATATGCGAATGAGGCTGCATCCATTCCATGTCATCCGCATCAACAAGATGTTGTCATGTGCAGGAGCAGATAGGTGGGTCAACATTGTCCTTGATTGTTTTGCAGATCATGGATGCACATGATTTTGTCTGATTTTTGTAGTTTAAAAAATTATGACTAAATTGTAGTGCTTATTTTGTTTTAAGATGGTAAAGAACATTAAATTGCATAGGATCTATAAATAGATGCTTACACCAGTGTTGACATTTACTAATAATATTAACGGTAAACATTATGACATGTTTCAGGTTGTTTCCTATTTGATGGATTTAGGTCGGGCGGGTTCTTAAAAGAATCAAGTTATTACCCATTGGATGGACTAGGTCACATGAATAGTTATTAGACTCTTGGAGGTGTATATAAGGAAAGAATTGAGCAATCATATTCTTTCATTTTTTGGATTCATTCCTTTTTTCAGTCTTGTTTTATTTGTTGAAATCCATCTGCAGATGTGTTTCATGTTGTATTTAGAAAACTTGAAACATTTGCAATAATTATTCATTGCAAATAGAAGGTACTCTTTGGACTATTATAATATTCTGGAACTATCGAGTTCTGGACAAGGACGTTTTGACATGTCTGGACTGTTGGCAGACCAGGATATTTGTGGATCTGAAATTTATATGAAACTTTTCATTCTTTTGGACCTTTTTTAGGATTATTTTGGATTCAATTCATAATACTGTTAGTTCTCTTAAATTTTCATTGCTATAACATTGTTAATTAAGTTTTACAAAACTTTTGGTTTTGCTTCTTTCTGTTATTTAGTTTATGACCATAGAGTTATAAAAAGAAAGTTTTTAATACTTTTTTTCTAATTATTGCTGTCACATCCGGATACTTGGTTCTTTGTGTTTTATCCAGATTCATGTTATATTTAGTGTAGTTGGTCAGGGAACTGGACATGGCAGCCTTCACAGATTATTTCACTACAAAAAAAATGTAAAATTTTGTGAGCTTGGGGTATTCAGTGAAAATGGTGGTAATCTTGCATCCAAAATGACTATCGCCGCAGCTTCATTATTGCTCAGTAATATCAGAGCTGCTTTAGCAGTTAATAACTACAAAAGAAGAAAAGGCCTTGTTTTGAATTCTGAGAATTATTTCTAATCGGTAGTGCATCAGTTCCTTTGAGTGATTCTTGTTTCTGCATCTGTTGCACTTTTTTAATTTGGAATTTGTGCAATAGAAGCTTTGTTAGCACGATTAAGCAAAATCTACTTGAAGTACATTAATGAAAATTGGGAACCATAAAAAAATTATTTTTGTAACTTTTCCTTATTCTGATAAAAACTTTTGATAGCAAGTAGTCATGTAGACCTAATAAAATTTGGTATCGCTGCCAGTATGCACATGTAGCTAATTATCATATATTTTCATGCATTCAAATTAACATTTCAGTCTTTAAAATGGAGATTTTACTGAAAGACTTTAGGGTATTGAGTTGATCGAAAATAAAATTGGTGCCAATCTGATGGCCATTGATGGCCGTCTTGAAAAGCTAGTGTCTACTCTTGAACGGAAAGTCATATTAACATGGTTTTTACCTGGATATTGCTTGTGATGTCAAGATGAAACTGAAGCTGAATTGGACATCAAATATGGCCACCATAGAAGATTTGAAAATCTTTTAAGGCTACTCCTGTTTGGGTGGTTATATTGATATGGTTTTCACTAGAATTCTTGGTGATGTCTAGTTGGTCCTGTCTGATGTCCAGTGTGTCCATCATGGAATCCATATTGAAAATCTTGTAATCACTACTGCAGTTCTAGCTCCAAAATGATCTCACTATGATCATGTTGGCGTTTCCCAACTGCTAAAGGAACTGTTGGATGTCGCTATAGTGCATCATCTTCTATAGTGATGCAACATGTAATTCCAACTACAAGAGTACAACATCTACAATATGGATAAAAATGCTGTCAGCCTCTGCTTACTGTCCATGATGGGTTTTAAAGTTTTGGAGATGAACAATCTCAGGTCCAGATGGACCTCTTGTTTAACTGTTGTTGGCTTTCTTTCTTTCTCGAGAAAAAGCGATCTATGTCCAGAAATAGTATGTACTTTTGACAATATTGTGGCAACCTAATTCAAGGGTGTGGATAATTCCATTAATGAAAGTAATAGAGACAAATGCTTCATGAATTGTTTGATCTTTATAGTCTGCCATTAATTTTGTTGGCTAATGTGCTGGTTGTATTGGAGGGGTGACCGTCCTTAATGGGTACTTCGAACACAAACTCGTTGGTGCTAAAGGATTCTGGCTGTAAAAGAGAGGGGAGGGTTTCATTCATGATGGGGGGGGGGGGCACTTTATGGACATAGGATTTTCATTTTATAAAGTTATGTTGTCTGCTTGAAACTCTTTGAATATTGTCTCAGTCTGACACCCAATGTGACTGTCTTGGGCCAGTTTGAAAAGCTTGTATCAGGTGTGAATATCAGAGATGATTTCAGCAGACCTGCCAACCTTTAAGATCTTGCCTTAAGTTTTGTGAAAATGGCCCTTTAGAATAAAGACTTAACCCTTTCAACACTACAGACTGGTAAAGCGGTCCAGGAACAACAACTCCTGCTCAACACGGTAGACTGGTATTCCGGTCTTACATACCTGTCTCGTTTTGGCGATAAATTATCTGATTGGTCAATGTCTGGGATTCCCCTATAGTAAATATTTAATTCGTACATTGATTCATTTGCATACTATTTGGATACATTCGGACTTTAAGGTAGGTTCTTTACAAGAAGGGGGGGTTTTCTGATCTATAAATGGAAATCTTCAAAGTCGCCTAAGTATATCCAAAATGGCTGACTCGTGATGAATCGGAATTATGTGGGAACGAAATAGTTGAAAATATCGGCAATTTTGATCTTATAAAGATAAATCAAGAAGAGAGGGAACGTATACAACAAGAATGGTGTGATATTGTTGGCAATAGTGATGACAATGAGGAATTTGAAGGTTATGAACTCCACAATGTGTACGAGACACCTGAATTTTGTCAGTGGACAAAATCTCCATCGGAACGTAATATTCACACATTTTCCAAACGTGTAGGTCCAACAGAAGTATTTGATGGATCAGGAACACCCCTTGAATATTTTCAGCTATTTTATAGTGACTGTGTTTTCAGAAATAGCAAGATTTACAAATATCAATGCACACACCTGAAGCGAGAGTCTGACCCAAATCAACACAAAGGTATTTGGACTGATGTCACGTTGTCAGAAATAAAGGCATTTTTTATGGCCTGTTGATATTGATGGCAGTTATGAAATTTGACAGATGAACTGTATTGGTATAAAAGTGAGAAATTCAGGCTTGCTGGATCAAGTTTCGGAGTAATTATGTCATGTGACAGGTTTGTTCAGGCAAAACGCTACCTGCATTTCAGTGATGATACCAGTCAAAATCTTCAAGTTGACAAATTGCACAAAATAAGATTTATATTAGACCGCTGTTGTTGGCAATTCAAGTCAGAATATGTTCCAAGTAGAGAAATATCTGGATGAAGCCATGGTACCATTTAAAGGTAGACTTGGAATCAGACAATACACGAAAGACAAACCTTTCAAGTTTGGCATCAGGTTATGGGTGGTTGCAGATGAAGTGTCAGCATATTGCTACAATTTTGAGGTCTACCTTGGGAGAAATGGAACTCTTGTGAACACAAATCTAGGTTTGGCAGCCAGAGTAGTTATTGAACTAACAAGACCTTTGCAAATGAAAGGCTATGTCATCTACACTGACAATTTTTAAACCAGTGTTCCTCAGTTAGCAGATTACCTTTATCACATAAATACCTACCTTTGTGGCACAGTGTGCACAAATCGAAAGGGATATCCAAAGGACTTAGTCTTGTCAAATGCAGTGGCAAGATGCCTAGCCAGAGGATCATCAGACTGGCTCATGTGTGGTTCATTACTTACATATTGGAAGGACAACAGAATTGTACACTACCTGTCATCTTTCCATGCACCTGTTGAACCTGATTTGACCACAGCAAAGAGAAACAAATACAGGACTGAGAATGAGCTTTCAGCAACACCAACTGTGCTTGCCTATGCACAGTACATGGGAGAGTAGACAGGCTGTCTATGCGTTTGGTACCGAAAAGTAAAAGCGAAGTTGCGGGAGCAGTCATTGTACAGTGCCTGTGTCTTTGAGGGAACTGTCATTGATCATAATCCTCTTAATAAAAAGAAACAGGACTTGCTGTCATTTCGTCTTAATGTTTTTCATGCACTTATTGGAAAAATCAGGTCAAAATGCCTTTTCAAGCGTCCCAGAAGTGAAAGCAACGACGACAGTAGACTTGATGACAAAGGCCATTGGTCAACAAGTGCAGGTAGATCAGACAGATTGTGCACTGTATGCAACAAGAAACATCGCAGTTATTTGGCAAGCCACCCTGGTACATCAGTGAGGGATAACCATTAACAAAAGGACCAAAACAACAATGGCTTGTGAGAAGTATGATGTTCCCTGTGATGCAATGCTCACAGCACTTGCTTCCATGACTATCACACAAAAGTATACTTCTGGCAATGATGTTTGTGCCTGCACAGGTGTGCATGTACATGTAAATGATGTGTTTGCCAAAGAACTGCCTTGGATTTTTGCGAAATTAATCTGGTTCACAGTCAAAACATGTATTTTATTTCATATGTATTTCCATTGAAATGAACATAAAACCTTGTATACTTCAGGTTTTAAATACCTGTAGAAATATCATTAACACGCCTTTGGATTTGCTTGAATTTTGAGAAAACATGGCATTTATTCAAGCCATGATATGATAGAACACCACAATGGATCAAAAACAGACCACATATTATTCTTTAAACACTTTATTCAACATTTTATAGAGAATACAGTGAAATTTACCTTTAAATTACCTTTTGATTTACCTGTATAATCACCTGTGTGAGACTAAACTTGCTTATGAGAATATTTTCAGAAAGCTGAATTTGTCTTCTTTACAATGGTACCAAATACGTATTCCTATCACAAGAAATGAAATTTATACAAGTCGTTGAAAATATGTTGCCTACATTTATTAAGATCTTGAACGTTACTTAGTGTTGAATGGTAGTCTTTCCCTTGTAGTTACTTAGTGGTGAAAGGGTTAATGGACAAAAGGAAAAACTAGAGAAATATGATTGTTGCGGTAAATTCTGGACAAGTGTTTGATTTGGATTCCGGTTTGATAATAGCTTTAGTAGACTTAGTCAACAAACCAGACTAATTTACAGTAGTACCTCATATGCTTTTAACTGCAGACATTTTTTCATGAAAAGTGGTGCTATGATAAAACTAAATTGTTAACAAAAAATTTAAAATGGCTTCTAGCTAATGATATTTGTTAAAGATGAAAGCAGAAAATAAGTCCCTTAAAAAAGTTTTAATAATAAGTACAGAAGAATACAAAGGAATACTTAGGTTGTTCTGAATAAAAGCCGGAAGGAAGAGTGTATTGGACATCGCAAGTCAGTTTGAGTGTGTTACATGGCAGGAGATAGGATTACCATCATGTGAAGGAAGAAGAAAATTCCAAGAATTACATCAAGTTGATAGCAGCAAGTCAATGAACTGCATAGAGTTTGAAACTGAAGTTTGTGCAGCTGTTCTAGAGGTAAATAAGGGCTATGTGTTCTTTACAAACTTTTCAGTTGAACATATCTTTACCATTGATGTATCAGTTTGGAATGCCAAATTTTTAAATACACGTTTTCCAACTTGACAGTAGCAGTACATGATAATTTTGTTACACCTTACTGAAAACTGGTCAAACTTGCAGAAAAAATCAACTGCCTTACTAAAATGATCTTCTTAGGGTTGGTAGGTCTGTTTCAGAAGAAACAGTCATATCTTAGATTCAGAAAATTTTTGGACATCAGTCTTGTTCCCTTCAGGGCACTTGTATTATGACTGCTGCAGTTCTAGCTCCAAAATGATCTGACTGTGATCATGTTGGCGTTTCCCAACTGCTAAAGGAACTGTTGGGTGTCGCTATAGTGCATCAATTTGTATAGTGATGCAACATGTAATCCCAGCTACAAGAGAACAACATCTGCAATAAGGAAAAAAATGCTGTTGGCCTGTTTACTGTCCATTATGGGCTTTAAAGTTGTAAAGGTGAATAATCTTGGGCTCATTAGGACCTCTCTTTTAATTGTTGTTGACTTTATTTCTTTCTTAAGAAAATGTGGTCTTTGTTCAGAAATAGTATGTAATTTTGACAAATATTAAACATTTTGACAATATGGTGTCCCGCTAATTCTAGGGTTTGGTTAATTCCATTATCTAAAGTAATAAGAGACACGTACTTCTGAATTGTTTGATCTTACTAGTCTGCCATTAATATTTTTGGGGCTAATATGCTGGTTGCATTTGAGGGGTGGCCAATCTTGACATTTCTTTTGAGCATGAAATCTTTGGTGCCAAGGGATTTTGGCTGTAAAAAGTGGGTGGCTGCTGGAGGGTGTGGGTGGCATCCAGGAAGGGGACGACTGTATTGACATAGGATTTTCATTTTAAAAAGTTCTACTCTCTAGTTGATTTTCTTTAGAAATGGTCTTAATCTGACACCCATTGTGGCTGCCATGGGCTAGTTGGAAAAGCTTGCATCACTCCTGGTTTTAGAGATGGTCTCAGCACTTGAGAGTTTTAAAAGAAAGAATCATATCTAAGATTTCTTTTTTGGACATTAGTCTTGTTCCCTTGAGGGCACTTGTTTTATTGCTGCTGCAGTTCTAGCTCCAAAATGATCTGACTGATCATGTTGGCGTTTCCCAACTGCTAAAGGAACTGTTGGATGTCGCTGTAGTGCATTATCTTCTATAGTGATGCAACATGTAATTCCAACTACAAGAGAACAACATCTATAATCTGGATAACAATGCTGTTAGCCTCTGCTTGCTGTCCATGATGGGCTTTAAAGTTGTGAAGGCAAATAATCTCAGGCCCAGTTGGACCTCTTGTTTAATTGTTGTTGGCTGTCTTTCATTTTTTAGGAAAAAGTGATTGTCCTTGATGGGTACTTTTAAAGACAAACTCATTGGTGCCATGGGATTCTCACCGTAACAAGTATATGGCCATGGTTGGGGTTGGTGTCCAACAGAGGACCACTGTTTTGAGACAGGGCTTTCATAAAAATAAAAAAGAACTTTTATGTCTATTTGATCCTCTTTGAAAATGGTCCCAATGTGACTGTCATAGCCAGTTTGAAAAGCTAGAATTGTGAATATCAGAGATGGTTTCAGCACTGGAGAGTTCTAAAAGAAGAAACAGTGATATCTTAGATTCCTGAAAATTCTTTTTGGACATTAGTCTTGTTAGCCCCAATGTTGTAATTATGTGCAAACAATCATGAATGCAAATCACATGAATACTGAATCTTTAAAGATATTACTCCAAAACATTGTACGGGTTCCATTAAAACCAGTTAATATCGACATTTCATCACATTATGTGCCATGTAATTTCTCCCTTGAACTGAGAAACCCTGCCATTTTTCACATGTACAAATTAATCGATGTTGATTGGCCAACTTCCATCGGTCATCCAATTTCCATCAAAAGCAGGAACACAATATTGGATGACGTCACTGTTGAAAAAATAAGAAGCTAACACCATGCTGTATCGAATTGTCTTAAGCCCAAGTTCACCCTTCTTGTCATTCCAGTGCTCCAGCTGATCACCTATATTCACCCATCTAACTTTTTATCTGATGCATGCTTTTTATTAATTTGTGCACCATGTGCGAATGTTATTATTATATTAGTTTCCAATGGAATTTGACCACTGTGTCACATCACTTCTTTTGGCGTACTCCAGAAAAAGAATGGAATTGCGAGTGACTTTATGGACTGAATTAAGGGGTGGCACCTTTTAATTCTAAACTGGATATTTGAGTGTTGTTTAAATCTGACTCCTTGATTATTTCAAAGAACAGTTTGTCAGACAACTTTTAACACATCATTTCCTTCCTTTCAGACTTCAGTTAAATTGGAAGAATGGTGAAATTTATGAGAAGTGGTGGCATTCAATCTTTGAGGGCACTTGTTTTATCACTGCTGCAGTTCTAGCTCCAAAATGATCTGACTGTGATCATGTTGGCGTTTCCCAACTGCTAAAAGAACTGTTGGGTGTCGCTATAGTGCATCAGCTTCTGTAGTGATGCAACATGTAATCCTGACTACAAGAGAATAAAATCTGCAATCTCAGACCAGCCAACCTTCTGATTTTGCCCCAAGTCTTATGGAAATTACCCTTAAAATAAGGATTTGTGTAATAAAAGCACAAATTGTGGAATTTTTTTGAGGTAAAGTTCAGATGCTGGCTTGTCTGTGTTTGATTCAGTTTCTTTTTTTTTAATCATTGCATCAAGATAAGAGATTACAAGAAGCCATTGAGTTCTGTAGGGTTTGGAACTGCAGTTTGTGAAACTGCACTGGAGGTAGTTAAGGTTAAAGTAAACTTTACAAACTTTAGGCTTGAACACCAATGTTTACCGTCGGTGCATCAGGCTTGAATCACACTTCTGACTATTAAATGCAAGTTTTCCAGCTTGACATTAGCAGTACATGACATTTTGCTACACCTTCCTGAAAACAGGTCCAACTTGTGGGGAAAAATCAACTGCTTGACTGAGTAGGTCTTGTTACGGTTGGCAGGTCTGCAATCTGGATAAAAATGCAGTAGCCTTTGTTTACTGTACATTATGGGTTTTAAAGTTGTTATGGTGAACAAACTCGGGCCCATAAACAGCATGTATTATTTAAATGTTCTGAAAATGTTGTGTCCACCCAGTTTTATGACCACATAATGAGAGTAATAGACACTTGCTTTATGAATTGTTTGATGTCACTAATGTTTGTATTTTTTGGCTTGCTCCAAATTAACATCACGGAAACTAAATAGACCTATTGCTCATCAGGCCCCCCACGAGGTCTTACTATATTGAAGTGGCTGAAAATACATTCTATCTTGTAGTAAAGCAGCAGTTCCCAGATGAGTGAATAGTGAAACTTGGTTTCACTTCAGGTCATAACCATAATGTTATCCATTTCAGCATTCAGACTTTGAAGATTTTGAAAATTATAGTTTGGTTTGTTTGGTGTGTGCACATGAAAGGGTGTATCACTGAAGCAGTTGGAGTGTCTTGCTCATGGACTGTGTCCACGATTGCTGACCCAGCATGCATCATGGTACAGTTTGCAACCAAGATGTTACACAGTATTAGTTTAGTTTTAGTCCTTCCCAACCACCTTTATCTGCAAGGAGATGGCAACTATTTCTGTCCCATCCCCTATTCAAGACTCCGAGTTTCATTAGTGTGATTGGTACCCTGCCCTTCAATTTTTTCGTTTTAATTATTTTGATGAACACGCAGTGCAGTTCTAGCTCCAGATTGAAATTTATGTTCAGTTTGGCATTTTCACAGCTGTTAAAAAAAATATTGAGTGATGTGGTACATTAACTTTCATATTGATTCAAAACAAAATCCTAACTAATATGATTCAGTAGAGATGTGTTTATTAAATGAAGCATTTTTTTTCTTCAGGGAGACATTTATCTACTGAATGTCATTACTTTGTCCTGCAATATTTAAAGTAGCATCATGCTTGGAAAATTAGTAGTACTGCTTGTATGAAAAGTTATTTTTTTAAACTTCATTTTAGTTTGTTGCATCTGTCTTGCTAAATAATAAAGACATTTGGATCACTTTCTTGGAGATCATAATAACAGTGTTTGTGTCTAAAGTGAAATAATAAGAAAGTAAATGTACTTTTCACATGTCTGACTTGGTTTTCTGCAACAGCCTTGTTAAAGATTTTATATTTTCCAATATCAAAAGAATGAGCAGTAATCAGAACATTTAAGTCTCCGTGTTGCAGCTATTTTCTGACACTGTTTTAATCTTAATATGTTGCTTTCCTATCTATTGTTGATGTCAATTTTGTTTGGCATGATGCTACCAGGAGCATGCTTTGGCAGACAAGAAAGAAATGAAGTTGATTTTTCATTAAGGTAACAAAAAATAACTTAAAATTGTGCTTGTTAATAGGTCTTTTTCGTTTTTACTTCTTTCAGACTTCAGACAGGAATGCGTGGTGCTTTTGGTAAACCCCAGGGTACTGTAGCCCGAGTACACATTGGACAGCCCATTATGTCTGTCAGGGCAAAAGATGCGCATCAAGCTCCAGTGGTGGAAGCTCTCCGACGTGCCAAGTTCAAGTTTCCTGGGCGCCAGAAGGTAATTTGTGCACTTAAATTCTTGTGGTGGAAGACTGATTTTGGTAAGTTATTATTTCATATTGTCGTGTTTTGGACCGCTCAGGTGGCCTAATGGTTAGAGTGTCCGCCTCGGATGCAGGAGGTCAGCTCGAACCCTGGCCGAGTTGTACCAAAGACTAGTGCTCAGCATTTAAGAGATTAGTGTTAGGACCGGTCAGCCTGGTGTTGGGGTAATGTGTTTGGGTGGGACATAATGATACATGTCTGCGAGATGATGCCTCAGTGCTAGACATCACTATAAACTGCCACATTGAAGAAATCATATCGATATGACTGAAACATTGTTAAAACTATGTTAAAAATCCAAATCACACACTTTACATATTGTACCATCTTAAAGTTCATATGTGATAAATTTGTTTTGAAAAAGTGGAGGTTGAAAACCACAATGCCAATTACATATCAAGTCTGGTGCCTGCAAATGATGAATATCATGCTCAGTAACAAATATTTCATTTTATGTAATATTGTTATATAATTGTATAATATACAGGAGAGCATATGCTATGAAACAGCTGTCATCTAGAAATGATTATTTCCACCTTGCAGGTCAAAAGTTTTTATATAAGTTCTATGAAGAACCGGGCAGGAGGAGTTAATGAATGTGGCTTATATGACAAAATTTTTATCATTTTTTTTTGTGAAGGATTTGTGTATATTTCTTTGGTTTTATACCCAATTTTAACACCTTTACCTTTCAACTTTAATATTGTGGTGCTTCATGTTGACATCTTGTTGGAAGGGTTTATCTTACTAATGTGTTTGTGCGGTTTTTAATTTTTAAATATTTAAAACTTTAATTTTTGTACAATGGTGCCATTATGCAGTTACACACATACATACAGGTACTACCCAAGATATGTAAGAATCATAATCCTGGGACCTCTACAATTGTCGGTTTTTACGCAAGTTGAGTTTTACTAGGCAGCATATGGGTAACTTTTGATTATGAAAAATGTAACAATTGATTTACATGTGTAAATGAGAGACATGGAACTATATACTGCTGTGCACTTGATTTGAGGATCAGAAAACCATTCCACGCATGTTTATGGTTCATTACTGATCTGTGAGTTTACATCTGTCGCAGTTTACCAGTCTCGGGGAGTACCTGTACATAACATTGTGTCATCAGCATTGGTGAACAAAGTTTGTCAGAGGTTTTGATTAAGCTTTATATGGAGATAATTTCACCACTTTTTGTTCATTGGCACCTGCCAGACCTTGTTCACTACTAGTGTTCCACATAAAAGCACAACTTGGGAAAAGGTAGTGGCCAAGAGGTTCAGGGTACATAGATTCTGGCTGCAAATTGAAACAAGAGCTACAGTATCTCAGTTGGAAGAACTTTTGATATCCCACTGCCTCATCGTGTCATTAGGAAAGGCAATTAGCTCTATTTCTTGGGCTGATATAGCCAGTAACAAGTTTAAAGTACCATTTATTCAACCAGTGCATTAAAATGTGTTCATGATTCTAAGTAAATTTATGAACAAATATAATTCAACATGTATGTATAGCTATGATAAATGTTCCCATTGAAGAAGAAAATGAAGAAACATTTTAAGAAAATTGTTTATTTTAATTGAGAGGAGGAAAATTATGCAGTGAGAATTAACACAGTAAATATGAAATAAAGCAGACTGGTATAGCAAGAGTCTCAAGAGTATTTTTTGTGGCCCATGCTCATAAACAAAGTCTGTTCTTTAATTACAGTACAATTAATATATATCATGTATGGTCCACAAACTTTACATTTTTAGTCCATGTGGATAAACACTAATGACGATTCCAATTGTGTTTAGAACTAAAGACTTGCATCAAGGACACCTGGAAAAATGCTAGACGTACAGGATGTCAAGTAATGTCACATATTTGATCTTTTAAAATAAACTTTAAACTGATTTCAAATTAAGTACGAGTAGTTTGTCTACTTACCTTGAAAAATGATCAACAAAATGACCCTTTTTAATACAAAAATGCCATCATGTATAGGGCATAATGGGCATTACATAACCTGGCTTCAGCACTCTTACTTGAATTCTCCATCTACAGTAGCCACACTTTGTGGCTGGCTTGCACTTGGGATAGACGAGTCCTATTGATGGGGTCAAGAGCCATGGTTACACTGACTGAAGAATAAAAATTATGCCACAGAATGATGTTACTTGCACCTCAGACATGGACAAACTTTGATTTGCTCTTGATGTAAGGAAGAAGCCTATCAATGAGGGCCAAAGGTCAAGGTCACTGGCAGAAAAAGTTCAGTGGTACATGCTCAAAAAGCATTAATATCTGCACAAGTTCAGTCACAGTCATATTGCCCTTGTTATCAGAGGTGGGCACGTTTTTGGGATAATCAAGAATTATATTTTATTTGTGGTATTCTAAATTCTTCTGAGTTGGAGTTAACCTAGTGACACTGATTGAAATATCACCTGTGAATTGATTATAATAGAAGAGTGATATTTTAGCCCAGCCATATCAATGGAGGTAGTGTGTAATGTTGCCCATGTTCACCCATTTTGTCACTTTTCACAGACTTGGTGTGAGGACTTTATGCATTCGGTTTACAATGAGATTTAGGTGTAGTTTGATATTCATCATTTTCCAGAAGAAATTTAACATAGTTATAGATCCTGTTTGAATTTGAACTCTTTGAAAAGTTCTTGGGGGAAAAAAATCTCAGGATCTGTAAAAACCATGATCTAAGTATAGTCTCGTTTTCTTCACAATGGTGTCTCATTTTCTGTGGTACATTTTTATATCTGTTTTTATTGATCATGGTGGGTTGTAATCATGTAAATCTCCAATTAAAGATTGCTTTATATATATTTACACACCTTCACATGCTTCTACTATTTGCTAAAATTTAAATACAGACTGCCTTGTTAATTACCAGACACTTGTCCTAACCCCTGCCACTAAATGTTTGTGTGCTGCTTTCCTTCCAAGCCAGATAATGAATTCTATATAGTGGAGCCTTAAAGTGCTTTTGAAGGCTAATATATGCAGGTTTTTATTTCTATTTGCAAGCAGTTTAAACCATTCCTGATGTGCAAAAGTAACAACAATTTGCAAAGATTTTTATTTATTCCACTGCAAAATGTATTCAGGCTGTGGTTTATATACCTGAGAGGTAGTGTATAATGTTGCCCATGATTTTTTTTGCCCATGTATTCAGGCTGTGGTTTATATACCTGAGAGGTAGTGTATAATGTTGCCCAGTCTTTTTAGATTTTGGAGGTAGGGGTTGGGTGAGATGTCCAATTCAGCTATGCATGTCTTCTATAACAAATGAAAGAAGTAACCTCAAAAGTCAAGGTTAAAAGAACATTTTTTTAATATATTTTCTTGTGCAATATCATCTATAGCATCAAGTGACGCTTTCTTTCTCTCCTTTAGATTTATGTGTCCAAGAAATGGGGATTCACCAAGTACAACCGTGATAAATATGAGGAAATGAGACAAGATGGCCGTCTTGTCCCAGATGGAGTGAATGTCAAGTACAGACCCCACAAAGGGCCCCTAAAACTTTGGATGGAGGCACAACACCAGGAAGAAGAAAGCTAAATCTACTGAATTTAGAAATACCCTTTGCCAATTAAAGAAACAAGGACAGATTTTTCTTGCCTGATCTGTTCCCCCATCCCATGCGATTAAAATGTTAATGTATGCATTCCATTAATAAATTCTTAGCACAGGTTGTGGTGCATATGGCAGGGCAAAGCTTTAGTTCACTTGGACTCGAATAACTGCAGAAATGAATATATGTATTTGTATTAAACATGATAATTTAAGCAAAATTGTTGCAGAAAGAAAAAAGAAAATCCCAGTATTCCCCAGATGTTTTAAAATGTGTATATTTGACAAGTGATCAACTAGTCCATAATAGATTTGGTTGAAAGGTTCATGACAGAATTTCCCAGTAAAAGGGAGCCATTTTATGCTGGATTTCTACCTTGTAATTTACATTACCTCCAAATTGTCCATATTTGGAGATAAATGCATGATCTGCCCTGGACAACTCTGAAAAATATTTATTCATCTGAAGGCCTTAGATGCATCAACTACAGTTTGATGCATCGTTAGTCATAGTGTATTGTTTCACAAAATACTGCATTTATTTCAAGAATTTTGAATTTTAATATAGGTAGTACTATACCTGATGCTATTTCATAGCTGGTACATTTCTGGGTGAAAAACACCCAAACCATAAGAAGAGAACTCTTCCTCCCATTAGGATGAACAAGAAGATTCCAGAACACTGGATTTCCTCTGGGAAACTCTTCACATACTTGCCCTTGCTGGAGTTTCCTCTGATACTTTTTAGACTCGATGGCATTGTATATGGGGGACAGAGCCAGTTGCCTATCGAAAATTTTTGTTCAGTTTGCTGCTTACTAATGAGCCAAACAAACTTAAAAGACCCCACATCGAGCCATACCTGCATGAACTTTATGAGAAGGTTATTTATTTTCTCAGAAATTGTAAGTAATTCATTATATTTGCTCAGCTGACTAGATAAAACTACAATGTTTGTGATGTGACCTGGTACTTGCCAGTTGCATTGCTAGTCACATGATCCCAAATCTTGCAATCTACGTGTCCATGACGTCTGAGACCCAATACTATTTTAATGTTGACAATATACCCCTTTCCTGTGTTGTAGAAAAGTGTTTAAAATACAGACATGATTTTTCACCGTTTTAAAGCGGAATTCTGCTTTTCTCCTGACTTGAATCAGATTTTTCTTGATATAGTCCGTTTTTTATATCATCTCCGATCTGGTTTTTTAAATATATATAAATAGGGATACAGAGTTCTAAAACATGATAGGTTCACTCATAAACAAGACTACAACGTGTTTTAACCATATTGAATTGTGCGAAGCATGTGATGCTATCGCTGTATCTCGTCATTTCGAAAGGAAAAGCAGAAAATTCAGAATTTTCTTGGCAAAGAAAAGAAAACAACTGGAATGACAATTATGCTATTGTGTGTAAATTTGTGAAACCATCTTGTAAAGGAGAACTGCGTTTTGCAAATTGTGTAATTGTGATTTTGCATGGAGGCACTCGTGACATAAAACAGCATGAAAAAGCAAATCAACACCAACTTGCTGCTTCATCATCAACAGCACAGCCTGAACTTAAAACATTTATAAATGCCAGAGAGAACGTTGATGTAATTAAGTCAGAAATTCATTTTACTTAATTTCTGTTGAAAAGGAACCTTTCTCTTTCAGTTGCTAGTGATGCTGGCAATATATTTCACACTCTTTCCAGACGGGGCCCCAAATGGCCAAGTGGTCTAAAGCACTTTTCGTTATGGATCACTGCCATCTCACCTCTGTCAGTGTGGGTTCGAGTTTCGGATTCGGCCAATGTGGGTATGTGAGAAAGCTTGCCAGTAGTTTCTCGTGGGTCGGTGGTTCTTCCGGGGGTTTGCCCAGATTCTTCCTCCATCATTAATACTGGCTGCCATGTATAGCCTATTGTGTGCTGAAAAATGGCATTAAACCCTACAACAACAACTTTCCAGACAGTAAAATCGCAAAGGATTGCTCGTGCCCTGAGCAAGAACAGTCGTCGGAGATATTTTTTATTAGGACTTTTTTCTTTACCACACTCTAATGCTGATTGTAAGATAGTTTTTTTCGTTCAATGAAAGAAAACACAGAATTCAGATCATTAATGAAAGAAGGTACATTGGAATCGACAATGACTGAAATGACAAGGTGTGGAAAAGACTCCTATAAACAGCTCGTGTCTGATAACTTGGTGCAAGAGCATAACACGTACATCTGTGACATTAAATAACTAACCAAGTTATTGTCCGTCTTTACCGATAGTTGTAGATGTTAAGTAGTTACATGTACATTAAGTTTTAAAAATCAGTATTTATGAAAATCGGTATTTTTGTCATAAGCAGTCAATATTTTTGTACTCTGAGGTTGGCAGCTGTTTTTCTAAACAATGAAGGGACCCGTAGTTCTCAACATGTTTATTCCAAAAACAAGGCCTAGAAAACTTGCTGTCACAGTGACCTGGAGAAAGCCAGACTCCTCAAGCAGAGTATGTGTTGACAGTGTTTATGCTGGTATCATGTGACTCTCAGCTTGATGAATCTGGCTTTCTTCGGGCTGCTGTGATACGTTTCTGGTCATTGTTCTGAGTAAATAATGTCTACATTGTTTTATGTCAAAAATTTGCCATTACTTTGTGGGTTAACAACGGAATTGCTACCTCGTGTGTGCATATTCTTCATAAACATGGGGATTATACCCATGACAAATTTTATTCCGTTATTAGCATTTGTTCCATACATGTGGTGTCATACCAAAGACTTGTAAAATAAAACGGTACTAACAGCTGACATGCTTGGTGCTCAGCATTAAGAGGTTTGTGTTGGGACTGGTGTCAGTATAATGTGACTGGGTGGGACATGACGCCACATGTCTGTGGCATGATACCTCAGTGCTAGACATCACTATAAACTGCCACACTGTAGACAGGGATATGACTGAAATTTTTTAAAGCTATGTTAAAAATTCCAAGTCTCACACACATTTTATTGTTGGTACAAATCATTGGAATTTACATTACCTATATTGTGAATTGTGGTTTTTTGTTTTTTTTTAACAGTGGAGCAGTTTGCACACCACTTTTTACCTTTACATCATGTGCTTGGTTAATAAACATGGGTTCTGTTTCTATATTGGTTCTGATAGCTTTGATGGAGTCACATATACTGGTTTGGGGCTTATTTTAGTAGTTCCTAAATTTAGTCGAGTCTTGTTGATTATCTTGCATTTTTCTGTACAGTGCTTAGCACTGCATCCTCTTGCATTCAAACATGATTAAAACACCCAAGTAACGTGCCTTTATGCAGTAATAATATTGGCATAGACCTGGTCCATGCGTTACCATGTGTTTACTTTTAGTTGCATAGAACTTTTCTGTATAGAAGACTTTTCAGCTTCATTTACAGGAACAATGTCAAAACAGTGTAGGTGTAATCACAGGAAATCATCTTGGGTCACGCAGAACAATTGTCTAGCACTCTCTGTGAGAGGAAAGAATTTTGTCCCTTCTGCAGCCTGGGTTGGATAAGGTTTAGGATCTTGCCAAGTGTAGATGGACCTATAAAGCGAGGAAGAAGGTTCTATCCTCCTGTCTGGAATTCTTTTACGTTCGCAGAGGATTACCCAAGTTTCTTTTGCGCCTCTAGGGGTTGGTGAGCCTCGTCCCAAAAGATGTTATAAACAGGTGAAGAGTGAAGGAGGAGGAGCACACTCCTCATTCCAAGAGGGGAGAGAACAAGTTGTATCCTACAAAGTGGGAGGAACAACACTCTATTCCACTAGGACAGTTGAGTTACACACTCACCTTGGGTTGGGACCAGCACCCTTTTGTCCAGAAGAGCAAAGTCGATTCCCCCACCCCACCCCTGTTGGTGACGTGATCCCTCATCGCTATAAAGGGAGAGCTCAGATCTGAGTCACCTGGCGGGTCTTTGCCCAGGGTTCCAGGCAGGGAATTTGTTTGCAGACGCCAGATTTTAGGGAAGGGGATTGGATAAGGTCGACATTCAACCCTCTTCTATATTTTCTGTCTAAATCCCTATGGGATGTAGAGTCTTTCATCGTAAGGAAGCAACTGACTGTTTCCTTGCATGCAGCCATCGCCCTCTGGGTCTTGGCTGCACAGTAGTGAGGTACAATGTTTAGTCAAAATAAGGAGGGGGTGGACTTACCCCACCCCCCCCAAAAAAACAACAAACGATCAGGGGTGGATAGAGTCGCCCTCGCACACTTGCTCAGTCCGTTGCCTCCACAGGAGGATTTGCTGGCTCAAATTCCACCACCATCCCGACCCCACCAAAGCAGGGACAGTGGGTCATGTATTCCCCTACAGGCGAGAGTTGGACGAAGATGTCCTTTATGTATCGATGTGTACAAGTTTGTTACTGAACAGACTGATGTAGTATCCGTCTTTGGATCCCTTGCCCCCTCGCACCCATCGGTTAAGGCTGCAGAGGAGGAAGTGAGCTGGTCTTTCAATAAAGGGACCGGTGTCCCAAAACTTCAAGATCTGTTGACTCTAAAATTCTTTCCAGTTTGGAAAAAGAAAAACAAACTTGTGGACTCTCTTTGCTTCCTCACTCGATTTTGATTAAAAAGCTCTCCAAGTTTTTGCAAGTGTCAGTACTTTGCTAGACGGCGTAGGCAGTGGTCTGTTCCTCCCTCTGTGTTGTAACTCTTGGTAGCTGCTTCTAGATACAAGGTCCATACATAGACCGCCTTTGATGCTCAACTGGGCATTCTACAGGGACCCGGGCTCGCCCACCTGTTAAAACTTGAATCCTTAGAGCAAAAGAAATGGTCACTAGTTGTTTATGGTTTAACGCCATTTTTTCAGTACAGGATAGGCAATACATGGCAACTAGTATAACCAGTGGAGGATGAACCCGGTAAGAAACACCAACCCACGGGAAAGTTGCTGGCAAGCTTTCTCATATCGGCCCAACCTGAGACTCGAACCAACGCCGACAGGTGAGATTGGAGTGACCATAAAGATGAGTGCTTTAGACCACTAAGTCACCGGGGGCTTGATAAATCACTGGTAAAGATAGCCTTACATGCCAACCTTTTTCAACAGCCTCGTTCAGCCTACAAAAGAGGAATCTGTTACCAATGCGTCTTCGTTTGAAGTAAGTATAGACAAAAACTTCTAGTTATGCAATGCCATTAGACATAGCCTTGTCGGCAGGGATATTTCTTTGGACACTTCCAAGAGATTGCTAGATAACATTAAGAGGTCTCCACGAGGCGAAGACTATCCCCTCTGTGGCTACTCGATATTTGAGACCAACAAAATCTGGTATCTTGCATCCGCTCCTAACTCTTCAAACCTGGTCAAGAAATGAAATCATTCTAATGGCCATCATGGTCCATCAGCTAAATTTTTGTAATCTGTGCAACCACAATCGATGCAACAGATTTCAGATCTCCCCCTTGGCAATTGTACCCTAAAAGGATGCATGGCAAATAACCAGGAAGGTGTTTAGTGTAGGCTCGTACAAACGTAACAAAAGAAAAGAGTGAAGCCAACAAGCTTTGTAAATTTCCACCTCACAAATCCGACCTTGATAATTTCTTGAATTGGTATTATCAAGTGCTTTCAAGCTGAATATCATTGAATTTGGCATTAGTTTGATTATCGACAATAACTATCAGAGGCTCAGAAATCGCTGTTAGATGACCTGAAAGCTCTGAAAACAAAGTGCTTAAATTGAAAAGTTGTTGGTAAATTAACCATGGATGGTAAAGTCTAAGATGTAAACCAGACTGGCTTTCAGTCATTCAGCGCAGTAGACTGAGCAACATCGTTATCGAAATAACCAGCAGATAAACCGCCTGATATTTCGGATGGTAATCCTGACGATCACGCACATCAAGTACCAATTAGGAGTACGAAGATTGTTCAAAGGACGACTGTAGTAATAAGCTTGTCCCAAATAAATTTTTCAGTCATATCGCTACGATGTCAGCAGTGTGGCATTTTATAGTGACGTCTAACACTGGGGCATCATGCCGCAGACATGTAGCATCATGTCCCACCCAGTCACATTATTCTGACACCAGACCGACCAGTCCTAACACTAACCTCTTAATGCTAAGTCTTTAGTATGACTCGGCCGGGGTTCAAACCCGCGACCTCTCGCATCCGAGGCGGACGCTCTAACCACGAGGTCACCGGAGCGGTTTTATTGGTTAGAGCGGACGCGGGAGGTCGGGGGTTCTAATTATAACTAACAGTTTATTTTGCAAACATTAGGATGTTTCTAGAAGTTTCTTTTCCTTTAAATAATATTTTTATTTTAATTTAATTTTGTTTTTAGAAAAGTAGAGTACTATATAATTTTGTTGCTGAACAGCTAGCAGAATCAGTTTATATTATTGTCATGATTTCTTCAACCTATTCAACGGGGGGCCCCGACCGAGTGGCCGAGTGGTCTAAAGCGCTCTCCGTTACGGATCACTGCCATCTCACCTCTGTCTGCGTGGGTTCGAGTCTCGGATTCGGCGAATGAGGATATGTGAGAAAGCTTGCCAGTAGCGTCTCGTGGGTCGGTGGTTCTTAACGAGTATTTCCCGGTTTCTTCCTCCACCATTAATACTGGCCGCCACGTATAGCCTATCGTGTGCTGAAAAATGGCGTTAAGCCCTACAACAACAACAACAACCTATTCAAGAGATTTTTCTCCTGAAATACAAAGTTGCTGTTTTAAGAAAATCATCCGAGTTCTCTACAGTAAATTAATCAGGTAATTCAATATATGGTATGTATCAGTCCAAAATGCATTCAATGTATTTATTACCTTTTTCATAAAATCTATACCAAAAGTGAAAAATATGTCTATATTTGGCTTGGAAGTTGTTAAAATCTCTTCCATTTCAGTTAAGAGGTGACAAGTCTTCTCATCCAAGTAAGTTTCAACAAATGTACAAACATGTTTATATCTAACATTTTCAAAGCTCCTTCAAAATACTCTTTACATAATTTTCCTATTTATTTTATCTTTTCCACCCCATCCCCTACAAACTTTGGAAAAGTATATCTAGCCCTTGAAGCATGGCTTTAAGCGGGCTTGGTAAACTTAGAAATAGGTGAATAATCTTAGATTAGGCCAAGTTTTTCACAGCTACGATTTTTCAAAGTGGGGTAAGTGATAATTTTGACCACTGTAAAAGTAAAGATTTAACTTCTCTAATTTTGCTATCATAATTGATCTTGACCACAGCATCTAACCCTACTGAGAATGTAATACCTAGATACGTGAAATCGGATGTATTCCCATCTAAATGATATTCTTTGCAGTTAATTTTGAGTACTTCCAATTATACTTCCCATCGATGCAAATTTAATTTCTTGCGGTCAGAATAACTGGTGAAGGAAAAATTGGGGAAAACTGGGTAAGAATCACCTACCCACAGGAAGCAACTGGCAAGCTTTCTCACATACACACATATGCCGAGCCCGAGACTGAAACCCACGCGGACAGAGGTGATATGGCAGTGATTAGACCACTAGGCCACCAAGGGTCACGCTGTCTTTTAATAAATCAAACGAAAAAAAATAAAAAATAAAACCAAAACAGTCATCACTTTCAACGACGATCATTATCGTCAGCAACATCTTCATTATAACCAAAATCTGACAGCCTTATCCTCAAGAAACTGGAATTAATAAATGTTTAATTAAGGGCTAATATTTGGAATTCTTTCTTGCAGAGTCTGTGATAGTTTGATTATCAGCTAAAACAAGAAACCAATGTTTTTAAAAGGGACATCTGTGTTACTGTAGAATATTTAAAATGGAGAATTTTAAACAAAAATATTGGTTGGTATTATCCAAAACATTTGTACAGTATTTAGTTCCAATTGGATATTACACAAAATTTCATTCAATACAACTATTATATGGAGAGACTAATGTACTATCCCCAGTGGTTTATTATAATTCCATTGTGAGAGTAATAAACTATTCTCTTTTTATGCTCATATTTCCATTGAAACTGCATATTTGTACAACGATTCCTCAGAGCTACAAATATTGTGATTAAGAAACATTGCTGCTTTGTGTAAACCTGAGCAAACTATTATTAAAGCAAATATTACGCTGTCTCTGTATACATCAGGTAAAATTTGACCACAGTTTTCGCGTTGCATGGTAGCAAAATTCGATTGAAATAATTCAGTCAAGACGGCTGCTTACTAGAGTACACAGAATTCGGGTAATACATATTATCAGACAGCAGCGGTGAAATCAATCAAATAAGGGCGGAAAATTACAGCAAATCAAAAGTTTAAGATGTAAAAAAAAAAGAAGATGACAACTCTAATTATCTTGATAGCATAAATATATTTTCTTCAGGCTTCTATTTCGAGTTTGTAGCTGTTTGCAGTAGAATTTTGCTAATCCCTGGTCCTACATAACTGTCAATTTGCTTGCACTGAACAGAATGGAATGTTTTTGTACAAGCCTAAATAAGGTCTCTTTTTATAATTAAATTGTATATTTTTTATAATTAAATTGTATATTTTTTCAATGAGGACATTCAGACATCTGGAAACAGCAGCTAAGGACTCTTTTTTTTCATACAGCCTTACTATGGCATTTGATCTTGCATTTCTTCGCTGGTTTACAAAAGTAATGTTACCAATCCCCAACCTCCCAACACACAAAAGAATAAAAAGAACAATGCATCTTGTATGACATCCAAGTGAAAACTCGAATATTCCATCAACGGTAAGAATGTGGATACTGTTGGTTTTTGAAATGCTGTTCAAAACAGAAAATTGAAATGATTATCTTTTCCAAGGAACTTCTATGAACGATGATGAGAATCTGTGATACTTTCACTCATTTATTTATTTATTTTTTTATTTATTTATTTCATGTCTCGGCTCCATTTAGATAATAATGCGAAAAAGCGATACATTTTCTTTCCTCTCTCGACTTCAGGTGGCTATTGTTTAATTTTCTGACAAGGTTTGCATTCAGAAAATAGAATTCTGTAATGCCCTGAAAATCTAATTAGGTCATTTACGTAAGCATACAAAAATGTTAGCAAAAATTCATTTGTTTACGTTGATTATTTCTTGCCAATTGTTGCTAAAAATGTTCTCGAGACAGACAGATAGAAACAGAAAGCAAGTGAAGTTCGTTTGAACTATTTATAGATTGCGTCGTGAAATGGGGCCCAGGTCATTCAACCTCCAAAATCAAAAATTAAAAAAACCGTTTTCTACACAGACGCAGCAACGACTGTAGCCGTCTTCCGCAATTATGTTGCTGTCCCGCGAATTTTAAACCATCGCCAATCCACCTGCCATCGCAAAGCTTGTGGAGAACTACAAAAGATAAGATGAAATAAGATGAGAATTCTTTATTTAACATAAGAATTCTTTATTTCAGACTACATAGTCCATATATCTAGATTAAAGTATAAAGTAAAAACATTGTAAACATAAAAGAACATATATAACATACGTACAAGTATACAGATACATCTACAACAATTAACTGCGCCCTGCATTGTTAAGAATGAAATTAAGTGGCACATTTAAAGAGTAATTTGTTCCATCTACTAATAATATGAAAATTTAAATGAATGTCATAGTTCCGAAGAGATTTCAATATACAATTCTTACTATTAGATATCTTGTCATAATTGAGAATACATACTTTCTCATTACTTTATGAAAACTGAATACATTATAATTTACAAACATGTTGGAGGCACTGTTCCATCTAGGAAGGCCTAATAGAAAACAAAGACTATTATTATAACGAATAACTAGTTTTCTTTTTATACATTCACTAAAGTGTGTCCACTCAGGAGCACAATACATTGTGCAGCAATAAGATTTGAATAATCTAATTTTGTTATTCAATGAACAATTCTTAAATTTACTTAGAAGCATGTTTGTTCGAATACACAAAAATCGGTAATGTCTCATGATATCTCCATTATCAGACCGATTGATTCTAAAATATGACCCAAATATAACTGTTGAGATATGTTACAGCATTGCCGTTAAGATGTACAGGGGGAGGAGATGGAAATTTGAAAGAAGCTGACTGAAAGACCATACATACCGATTTCTTTTTATTATAGATGATATCATTCTCTAATGCGTATTTTTTTACACATCTTTAATAATTTCATTAAACCTGTAATAGAAGGACTTAACAATGACATATCATCAGCAAAACTAAAATTGTTAAGAAACAACAGATTTGGTGGCAGACGTAACCCCATATTACACTGACCTAGTTTACGATTTAACTCGTCTATGTACATATTAAATAACAAAGGGGAAAGAACACCTCCCTTCCTCACCCCATTGGTTACATGGAAAGAACTGGATACTACAATTCCCCATCGCACATAGTACAGATGTTTGCCATACCAGTTAACTAAAGTATGAACTCTGTAGAAAATGAAAAAACGCCCGTATGCTAGATAAGCTGGATGAGCTAGAAAAATGATTTTAAAAAATCTCGGCTACCGTGGAAGCCTTCACGCCCCATTCCAGAACGACAAAGAAAAAAAAGAAAAAAAAAAAAAAGAATACAGAAAACGACTTGGACTAGGTCCTTGCTTGCAAAAACACCGTTGAAGCCGAACGGAGACAGTAAAAAGCACCATACGTTCGAAACAAACGACGATTGGGTGGCATGCACCGCTCGAAGAACGGCACTCTGGAAAGGGTGGCGCAAAAACGCAGGATTTTTTGCGGTGGATTTATTATGACTAGAAAAACTTGGTATGGTTCCTGTCGAAAATTGCTGTTTTTGCCCTAGTTGTTGACAATTGTCAGTTAGTTAGAGACTAGTAGATTTCACATCAGACTAAAACTGGTAATAGTCTAATGGGACTTAGGAAAATTTAATTCAAATTTAAGTTCTATAGAAAGGGTGTGGACGGGCTACTGCCTTCTGAATCTGCAAGGATGGTGATTGTTTTTCCACTGTTTGTGGATACAGTTTATTTAAACTACATACTCCCAAACATGTTTTGATAGCTAAACTGTATATACCTCTAATCATGATTTGACAAATATTAAAATTTAAAAAGAACTTGCTTAAATTAGTGTAGTGAAAAATAAGATAAAATACATTCTAAAGCAAATTTTTAAGAGAAATTTTATTTTCTTGGCAGTGTGTTATTTATTTATTTATTTATTTATTTACTTATTTATCTATTTAAAATATATTGGGGATTATTATTATTATTATTATTATTATTATATTATTATTATTATTATTATTATTATTATTATTATTATTATTATTATTATTATTATTCTGAACGCTCATGTTTGTTTATCAACACAATAAGTACATGTACACGATGTCATGATATTATTCGGACTTTCCCACACCGACCTCCACTTCAAGTCAGTTTAAAGAACATTCACCCTGCAGTGATGGTTTCGTTTTGATTGTTAGAGATCTATATCAGGAACGGCAACGCGTTCGAAACGCGTATTGTGAAAGGGTTCTATTTAAAAATGCGTTGCCACTGGTTGTGTTTGTCCTGGGGAATAAAGCACTCTATTAAGGGCGAACCATTTTTTGGGGGGGGGGATGTCTTTATTCTCTTTTTTTCTTTTTTTTTCTGTTTGGCTAGGTGGTTTACTTTTTGTTAGTTTTTACCCAAAATAAATTGCAATTTAAACGCTTTATCTATGGATGCGGTCGCTGCCTTTTTTAATGGAGAAACCGTTTCTTTTTTATTTTGTAGGTGGGATGATCTGGTTTTGTCGGACTCCTTGCTGCTTTAAGAATTCTATTTCGCCGTTTGTACTTATTATTCATTCTGACTCACATTACATACTTTGGTTTAAAGTCGGGAAATCTGGTTATTGAACTGAAAATAAGACAATGGCGCTTACTTTGGAGTCGTCTGTGTTCTTTCATCAGATTCAAAGTCTTATTCTAAAGATGAAAATGCTATATACACTTTGAATATATATATGCCTTTAATGGGAGATTTAAATGCCAGAATTAATAGCAAAAATGATTGTTTGGAAGCAAACAAGTTCCTTCACAATCACTTCGATTTTGATCCCATTATGTTCTTTTTTTTATGTTGAGAAATTCTCGACCAAAATAAATTGCCTAAGAAACTACATTACACATATTTTGTCTTCACGCTCTGACAACTTTTAAGATGAAACTGTTTTGTGCCTTGATTTGTTTTACTAGTACTTTTGACAATCTTTGGATGATAGTACTGTGGATGGAACTATTAGATAACAATGTCAGTAGGAACATCAAAATCAAATCTTGTGTCAGTTTTGCAGTGGAGCAGTCCGCTTTCTTTCTTATTTTGTAAGGGTGTGAGACAAGGTGAAAATATTTAACCAGCTTCATTAATCATGTATTTGAATGACCTAAAAATGTATTACAAAATAAGTGCACTGGTTAGATTTGCAAATTTCACTGCCTTTTTATCCTTCAGATTTTTATAGTATTGCTGATAACAAATATTTGGTACTGACGAAAAATCTTTTCAGCATAATTTAAATGTGCTTTACAAATATTCAGAGCTGTGGAAATTGAATATCAGTTTCACAAGGACAAAGTTTTTTTTATTTTTGTTCACAGAATGATGACAAATATGCACTTAAACAGATGCCAATCTAATAGACATTTATGCTGAATTTAAATATGTAGGTGTTATTGTTGTCTAGAAACTGAAGGCTAATTGAATCAGTTGAATACAATGTTGACTAAGCCAGAAAGACATTGCATCTACTTTATCAAACAATTAGATACTTCATTCTTCCCATAGATTTACAACTGCATCTTCTTTACTATACTACCTATTTTACTTTATGGGTGTGAAAATTGGTGATTCGAAAATATCACAATTATTGAAAATTTACATTCAAAACGTTTGATAAACATTTTAAAACAGGAAAAGTACTCCCATTTACATGCTTTATTCAGAATTAGGAAGGAATCTTATCGATATCATAAGTAGACCCCGAGAAACACGGTTTTGGAACTCTATCATCGACGGTAAATGGGCTAAACTATCCATACTTCTATATCAACAAATTTTAATGAGACCAATATTTATAAATGGACGATAAATGTTTGGAGATCAGGCTTCATACCTTATGAAACTATCAAAACAAAACGAAGAATAATATAAATTCTGAAAGGATTTTATGCAAAGGAATGACAATCTTCTGCAACTATACTCCAAGGGAATAGCTTTTCCTTGTTTAAAACAAGATTTGAATATGGAGAACTACCTATAACAGTTAACTATGAATCTGTATTTACCTTTGAACAAGTTCATAGCGTATATTGAAACAGGTCACTGGGAAAAGACACATTCTGAGGAAAAGAAGATGCAATGATCATGATAAAAACGACAACGGAGACAAATTTAATTACTTTTTGAATTACCCAACATTTCAGGGAAAGAAGTTAGTTTCTAAAACCGTTCAGTTACCGCATATCCTGTATTGTAAAATTACAAAACTTATTTGCCACCAAACTGACGCAAATTTTCTCCAAACTCTTACCAAATTTGTTACTGTTATACTGAATACCGCATTATAAACTGCATGTTATTTGTTTAAATGAAGGATACTTATTGTATCCGTTACTCACCGGTATCATGATACATTATGTTCTGAAACTGTTATCTTTACGAAACTTAATGGAGGGTTGGGGGATGGTGGGGGGTATTTATGGTGTTGTTTTGGGGGGCTTTTTGTTGGTTTTTTTTTTTTTGTTGTTTTCTTCTTTGGGCGGGGTTGTTTTGTTTTGTTTTTGTTGTTTTTTTTCCCCATTTTTTTAAATATACAAGATCGGACCATGGTTCAATCATCAGAGAAAATTTAACCAAAACATTCAATTTCCTCTGAACTCTTAATTTCTTGCATTCTTGCATTACTCTACTGGTCTGTAACGACTCTGTGATCACAAACTAAGTAACATAAAGAAGCAAAACCAGCGACTTTTGTGAAACTTAACAAATAAATTAATTATTAGAGTTATAAAATAAAAAATTAGAAGGATTGTACAGTATTATGAATTAAATCCAAAATAATTATAAAAGGTTTTATTCAGGTCCAAAAGAATCGACTGTTCCGAATGAATTTCAGATCCTCGAATGCACTAGTGTGCCAACAGTCCTGATGTATCAAAATGGCATTGTCCATAACTCCTTTGAATATTTCACATTAGTCCCAGAATAATAATTGCGTTCAATAAGTACTTAATTTCAATGAATAATTCAAACAAATGTTTCCTCTCAAATAATATCTAAATACAACATTAAATACGTCTGCAGACTGATGTTTCAACAAGAACATAAGAAATAGAATGAAATGTGATGTGATTTGTGGTTGTGATTTGGATTTTTAACGTAGCTTTAACAATTTTTCAGTCATATCGCTATGATGTCTGCAGTGTGGCAGTTTACAGTGATGTCTAGCACTGAGGCATCATGCCGCAGACATGTAGCATGATGTCCCACCCAGTCACATTATCCTGACACCAGGCCAACCAGTCCTAACACTAACCTCTTAATGCCGAGCGCCAAGCGAGGCATCTGTTAGTACCATTTTCTAAGTCTTTGGTATGACTCGGCCGGGGATCGAACCCACGACCTCCCGCATCCGAGGCGGACGCTCTAACCACGAGGCCACCGGAGCGGTTAGAATGAAATGAAACAATTGTCCAGCTGCACAAATTTTTACACAAGCACAACGGGTGAGAACGCATTTTTCTTCTACTAGCTACGTGACCTTTTGCAAATATCCCACATCATTAAATAATCCACCATAACCCATTCAATTGGAAATAAATTAATTCTTCTAAGAACCTACCTGACCCCAGCCAATGAGAAGTTTCCCCAAACTTGCCGACAGGTCTTATTATTAATATTATTACTAACGATCGTAAAAACTTTGGTCAACAACTATTTATAGATCCTTATACCCGTGTACAAAAAAAAAATGGTTAATATCTTGACTACAGATGATCATTACAACTTAAAGTCATGAACAAAAATTATACATAATATAGACACAATCATGTACCAAGAGTTACAAAAAATATAGATATGCATAAATGGTGATAGTTCAGAAAAACTCCCGGGAAGACCTGCTGTCCGTTGCCTCTCTTCCGACGTCCGTCAGTCCGTTCGTACAAACTTTTTTTTATCACTACTCCTCCTTAAGTACTTTGAAGATTGACACGAAACTTTACATACACGTTTATCCCACGGTCCAGTTTGTCTTAAATAAAAATGATTCCGCTCGGACAGCCACAGCGGCCAAATTAAAATAACGTTATTGTTACTGCTCCTGAAAGGAAAGTCATATCATGTTTGGAGTTTTCACGTGAAGACTTCTTTTGGTGTCTAGTTGGCTTTAAGTAAAAGTTGTGCCGAGCTGATATCCAATATGATTGACGCATGTCACCAAGTGCTGCAGTGGATGTGATAGACAACTCGTGGCAGTATTGGATCAGTGTGAACACTAACACATACGATTCGTTTCCGGTCGCCATTAATTTTAGCGCAGTATGCAAATACTTATGCTTGACTAGAAAGAACAATTTTCAAATAACTGTTACTGTATGCTTCTCATAGTAAAATCAAATGATCAATTTTCTTCTTAAAATGTTCTTTCCGTGTGAACCAATCTGGTTATTGCTATGACTTATTGGATATTTTAGTGTATCAAAAATATATTTATAGATACCTTCTTCTGGACCGATCGACGACTTCTAGAGAAAATGCACAAATGAATGAGTCTTTGAGTCATGGATTTAAATCTTTTGTGTTTTGAACACGGTAAACTTCGATTTCTGACGAAATGATTTAATAAAATAAATCTGTTAAATGCAGCTGAGATTTAATTAGAAGAAACATGAGTAGGATTCGATAGTTTAGGCAAAGAGAAGTAAACAATCAGCTGATCGGACACGGGTGTAAACAACCATGTAAATACCACAAAACAGAGTTCTTGCGACTTGACAGGCAAATACAGATACAAAGACGAAATAGAGAAATCAACGAGAGAGAGAGAGAGAGAGAGAGAGAGAGAGAGAGAGAGAGAGAGAGAGAGAGAGAGAGAGAGAGAGAGAGAGAGAAGGGGGGTGGGAGAGCATAATCTGTATGCAACACAAGAAACAGAAATCTCTGTTTTCATGTCTTAGTGCGTGCAAGTGATGCTAACGCCGATGAAGAGTTCAACGTGTACCTTTTGAAAAGGAACGAGATATTTGCAGTTAACAATGGCGATATTTATTGTGAAGTAAATGAACGAAACTGTAGAATGAAGACGTTTATATGAAAATAGATCGTGAAGGGTCTGGTAATTTACTTGTGAAAATAAGAAGTGCTGGATTTTCCAAAAGACTTCATAAAAGCTTTTCACTGGAAAGAGATTTAATACTGCACGATTTAATGTGTGTGTGTGTGTGTGTGTGTGTGTGTGTGTGTGTGTGTGTGTGAGAGAGAGAGAGAGAGAGAGAGAGTCGTGTACGTGAACAGGGCGAGTCAGTGAATATCTTCAAAATATTTACAGTACTATCACACAGATCTGGTAAATATAATTACGTGTATCTACATTCGAGGAATACAATTTGTACTTAAAGCAAAACACTAAGGAAAGCGGCAGAAGTTGAACATAAATTCGAGAGATTCACCATAGTATTCTCAGTAATGACTTTATCCAGACTGCAATGTTTTCATATACCAGTGATGTTTTAAAAGAACGTCAAGCAGTAGAAGCAGGAAATAGAAAAGAAGTGGTCAGTTTAACAAGTTAATTCAATCTGCCCCCTAGTCGCTAAACAAGCGACTCTGCTATCTGCCGATTTATTATCCAATTTTGGAATATTATTGGTACGCCGATCAACTTGGAGATCACGTCTGTACGTTAAGAGCAATAAATTAGTTCCAAACACATGGCCCCATTACATTTTTAATTTTCATGACTTAATGAAGTCAATCTAATACGACTCTTGGAAACGATTTTCAACTTAGCACAATTCTTTCCAAAAAAATGTGTTAGTGAGTAGTTTTGCACGTTGTAAAGCTCATCAGTTTCGGATGTAATTAGATCTTGCTTGAGGTTCGCAATTCCATAAGGCCTAATTAAATGTGATCGGTTTTGTTGTGGTTTTTCTTTTTTTTTTTTTTTTTTTTTTTTTTTTTTTTTTTTTTTTTTTTTTTTTTTTTTATAAAAGGAAAACGGAACTTGCGAAGTTTGAAGGTAATTTTTAATTCTATAAGCATTATTCTCTTGCATATCTTCTGCTCTGAGGAAAGATCTGAATAACGAAGGTAAATCCGTACATGTGGTCAGCCTGTTTTCCAGATAATGTTCTAATTCAGCTGGAGACTAAAGTAGTGTTTATTTTAGTCTGCTGAAGGTGAAGTGGCGATTATATAATACTCTAAGTATGATACCAATGAAGATTCTACTAAAACAAGATGACCATAGCTTACCAACTTACCAACAAGTCCAAAAATCACACATGTATTTTATCAGTTGTTATGTTTCCACGCACTTTCGAACAACTAATAGTCAGTGAATAAAAAACATTTATCAAACACAAACATAAACAGGTGAATTAAATTATGATCAAATTAAACCATATTTATTTATTTTGTAAAAATAAACAAACATTATATTTTTATACCGATTACCAGGTGATTGGAGAGTTTAAATTTCTTTGAGGTTATCAAAGTAAAATGTTATCATCTGGCTTTATAGCAAATAAAACAGGCAAAAATACTTTCCTGCATTTTGTAACATGGATGAAAAAAAGGAAATTACTGGTATCCACCAGATAAAGACAAACCTTCATTATTATAATATGATCTAAAACCCGAAGGTACAGTTGAAAATGTTGGAATCGGACAAGGATAAAGGTTCCCGAGCATACAGAAATTGCACTATTTCGCACAAGCGAGCCATTTCATGCGCAAGCAAAGTAAGCAAAAGCATACTTTATTATTTAGGTTAATCTTCTTTATTATCGACTGTTGAAGAATAACATCATAGATTATTTACGCTGCTAGAAGAGAGAAATAAGTAGATGCAGCAAAGTATGTAATTAAAGAATGAACGCATTTCCAATAGTCCCTTTTTTCTCTTGACAAACAATTATCAAATGTAAGAAGACATTGCTAAGAAAAAAACATCCAGCAAAAGCATACATTGTACAAACTTTAAAAACCAAATGAAATCAAACGAGCACAAACAGATGGCCTTATAACAGATATTGAATACGATTGCAGAGAAATTATCAGTAAATAAATCTAAAAGTTAGAAAACCAATAGCCATTTGTAGAAATGTTAAAAAGTGTTCACAAAAGATTGATACTTTTTCACAGCTATTGGCATGATAGTAGTTATTCTTGGCATTACAGAACATTTGCTTAAAAAATATTAACCGTTTGAATTGGGGGAGGGGTACAGGCAGTGAAGGGGTATTTAATCTTTAAAGCAGTATTTTTATGAAATTAAAGGAGTTATGGCCCATTTCGATGCCAGAAGCAACAATGTTTTAAATGTATGCACGGTATTCCAAATCGTGATGCCTTCATTACAGTTGTTTTATCTTTTATTTTGATTTTTTTTTAGTGGGATGTATCTAAACTTTGAGGGAATGAAAGAAATAAAGTGCCTGGGGACCATGTTTCATAGTAATTAGGACAATTCTAATTTATTACATTAAACTTAGGTATAGAATAATTTTTAGAGTAGGAAAGGTCCGAGGAACTGTTTATATGACACAGGGAACCATGTTTCACAGTTATGAAGGATATTCCAACTTTTTGTTTAATACCTACATGCACGATTTGGAAGTTAGACCTTAACAATTATTTTTAAATAAGGACTGGACTAATAGGATTATTTCTATCTTTGGTTATCCGTATTTAACAGGTATAAAAGCTATCCCATATTATTGCATGATGTCGGCGCGTCACTTTTCAAATTTAGGCGTACACAATTTCAGCATAGGATAGGGGTGTAGGGCTGATTTCGCCTGGGGACTCATAGTTTTCAGTAAACAAAAAAGTATTCAAAAGTTGTTGCATTACGTTTGAGTGCGACCATTTGGAATATAAACCTAACAAAAATATTCTTAGGATAGAAATTATCAAAGTGGACTCTATTACTGATCGATTTTTATCACCTTTCTGAGATATGCAATTTTCATAAACCATTAACTCAGTTGCATTGAGATTTAATGATAAAAGGTTAAAACCGCGAGAAAAGATTATTATTTATTATCACGTGATCCAAATATGTGAAAAGGAAGATTTTTTTTTTATTGTTTATCCAAATTAGTATGCCCCCCTTACCTCAGTTTTCCAACTTTCTACAAACTGGTAAATATCTAAAAAAAATGAAGCCATGGCTTTGAGATTGCTAAGTACAACTGGATCCCAGACTTTGGCTAGAAACCGGTAACACTGTGTAGTTGCTTAATCCCTGCTCTGTGTGTGTGTGTGTGTGCGTGTGTGTGTGTGTGTGTGTGTATATATATACATATATAAACTAAAAGAGCGGAAAACACAAAGTGATGCTCAGTATTATATGTATTTCCTTACCGTAGTAGCAGCAGGAGGGCGTTAACCGACCAGGAGGCGGCCAGGCATAGGTGAAACAAATGACGCAGAAAAATTGCATGGAACCGCTGGAATGACCAACGAATAGTAACATAAACTATATGTGACACATCATCATGTTTTTCTTATGTGCCATAAAATGTGAATATTTTTATTTTATTTTTTAGTCATAATGTGAGCAACATGAGGAGGTTAATAGACAAAATGGTGAGAAGACCAAGTGAAAATGACGCAAACAAATAAAAGGCCCTTGTTTCAGTAATCATTCGTTGTAAAAAAAATTTATTATCTATCGTTGGTCAATTTCGTGGCATCGTTGATATTTTTTGGTGAATCCGACAAGGTTTATTTTGTGGACCTGGTTTACCAAATTGAGGCCAAAAATTGCGAGGGGTTAACTTAATTGTGTTTTATTGATTAATGGATTCGAATTTTGTTTTTGATTGAGATTCTTTGATCACGTAGAGTTAATTATGTTTTTGCTGCAAATTGTACTGAAATTTGGTTAATGTCAAAAAATTTACCAGCAGCATCCATTGATGGAAAATCTTTTATTTCGCCTGTAACTAAATTAGTTGATTTAACTGGCCTAGGTGTTTATTTTACATTAACCTGTTTTCCCGTGTTTTAAGTTTTCGCTCTGTGTGAGTGCTTGTACGTTCTCAAATCTATTATCTTGCTTGTTAGAATTAATGTGATCAACAATCAGTCTCCTATCACGCCACTGAAACACCCATAAATAAATCGGTGTGTGTAATAGTTTTTCATTTTACCATTAAAATAAATACCAATCCTGCGATACCCAATATTACTAATATTTCCAATTGATTTTTTATTTTTGCAATTTCGAATAACACCGGCACGATTGATTTCGTAATTAACATAGATTGGGTGTATTCTAAACACATCATCTGCGTTCTCAGTTTTTGTTTCAGATATTTTATTGTTGTTGTCATCATCGGTGTTCTAAATTTTTATCAGATATTTGTATTGTTGTTGTCATCATTGTTGTTTTCATTTTTTTAGTTCTCTGTTTTGTAATTTTTGATATAGCGAGCAATATAATCTTGTTAATTTTTTATTTTAACATCGTCGTCAGCATTTGTTAACTCAAAATATCTCTTTAACGCACGGTATTTTCGTCCACCACAAGCGACACATAATTGTGTCCTACTTTTGACTCCAACACCACAATTTAGACACGGCAATGGTCCAGTGCTTCCGTTTCTGACACTCTGTATGTGAATCTTACAATAATCAACACGACAGTTTTACCACATTGATCCTACCATCAACCAACGACATTTATTGTATGATTTACTCACTATTATAATAGTAAAGTTCTAATTGGATGAAAGTTAATTAAAGAAAGGTAATTAAATAATTCTATTAATATAGTCTCATATGGGTCGGTGGGACGAAGCTAGATTACTACAGCAACAATATCAGGATCTCACTGGGAGCAAAATCATCTTACCAAAATCGAAAACAGATTTAAATCTCATTAAAAAACTACATCAGATCATTAGAAGCAACACAAAATGAGTTTATAAGGTTATCTGCGATTTGACTTTGACCGACTGAATGATGATTAAAAAAACCAAATACCATTTGAGTTACAGTTGCATGATTTTATCAAACAAGCAAAGAATGAGTTTTACGACGATGTTGCTGTTCATGTTAGGTCGACGTTTAACAATTCAACAATGAATCAAACTTTTGGCCATAAAATAATACAAAATCTACAACACAAGAAGTATTTTTTTCAAGATCAAATTTATAGCTGAGCAACAAACAACAGATAGTTCACAGTGGATCATACGTGATAAATTGGATCCGGTAAAAAAAAATCAAGATCAGCATCAACAGTCATCATGAACAAAAAAAAAACGTCAGGAACATTTATCAGAATTGACAACACATACTACAATAACGCATATCCAGTGTCCGCTGTTCTTTAAGCAATTTATTATTTAAATAAAACATGCTCTTGCTCCGATGAAAACAGGCTCGCTAAATTGTTTTGCTCAACGTATAAGGGAGCATTTTATAAACTCAAAACGCGGGAATGGACTTACCGAATCACGAATTAAAAAATTGCACAATGTGAAAACTCTCTTGTCAACGGACTAAGATAGATGAAGTGGTTATTTTAGGAAAAAAATGTTAAAGATTCCAATAATTGTAAAAACAATAATCAATGAGATTTTGTACAGTTCTGGTAAATACTACAGTAAGGGTGCTCCAATAATTTTATATGATCATAATTCACGTACGTGGACCGACTCGGTGACAAAATTTCCAAGGGAGAGAATAATACGATTTTATGACGGCGATATCTACGAAGAAATCTACAACATAAGTAAGCGTGACCCTGTATCGGTCTGGCTATTTCACGGAGATGACTCTGAGTCGGATGAATCAACATTTGATCAGCTTTTTCTGCCATCTGGCGTTCTTTATCGGAAGGAATCACTCCAACGTGCGATGAAACAGATTGCGGTAAAATTTGACCGCGACAACGATTATTTACTCATTAACTGTTTTACAAAGTCGTCTGTTGTGGCTCATATAGCCCAACAAAAAAATAAAGGGCGTCCAACTCCAAAAGAATTTCTCGATGATGTATCACAATCTTTTGTTGAGTTTGGCTATGCTTGTCTTTGGAACACAAAATATAATTCCTTCAATATGATTCCTGTTGACAATGTCGCTAAAATAGTTTACTGTAACCTCTGCGATAATTTCATACAAATCACACAAATCTGTCTCGTTACCACAAGATGACAAAGATATATGCAGAAAAATCATCGGTAAGTTCACTCAGGGTTCATCATCTGATAATGCACGTCGTTGTACATGATTAATCATGGATCCAGCCGAATTAGATTTTTTTGTCAAGGACACAGAGACAAAAGGTGTGTTGGTGTCACGGATAAATGTAATTATGCAATATGGAAAAAACTAGGTACAATAGTTATCTGTTACGAAGGCAATTCTCCTCAATTTACTTATTTGAGATCATCTATGCTGGCACACTCGTCAATAAATTTGCTGTCGATGATCAACGGATACCCCAATGACTCTGTTAGAGTCGCCACGGATTCTTTTTATATTATTCGTTGTAAAATGGATCTTGTGAAACCATTTATCGATAATGCCAGCGATGCAGGTTGGGGTTCGTGGCGATCAAAACACGAACACATACGTAAATATTCTGAATCAGCTATGTTAAAGCACCTGATGTTTATTACTTTAATGTCAATTTATCAGAACCATCATCAATGCCGTCAGTAAATGATCCAATCACTAGAAATAGCATAGTATATCTTAACGGTCCATGTAGTTCTGGTAATGCAACGCGTGCGATATTTTTTTTCTCAGTAATTCAGATATGATTGTGTTGACGCCAACTCACCGGCTTGCCAGAGAGATGCAACATCGTGGTGTCAGTTCATGCACGTATAACAGTTTCTTTCGATGGCGTGGTGATACATGGGTACCCGAACGAATGGGTGAGAAATATATCCCGATAGTAATTATCTGGGATGAGATTTGTACAGTATCCAAAGAACCATTACATACATTTCTTGGGTGATTATCAACAAAATCTACTGCAATTATCATGTATGACGATCATCGACAGCCTCCGCCATTTAGAGGTGAATCACCACACGAATGGTTCATCAACTATATTAGCCACTTTGAAGCAGTTTTGTACGATCATCGATCACATGATGAGCAACTACGACAACTGAAATCGTTAATCAGATTACAACCTGACAAAGTTCAGTGTGAAATACTGCTTACCGTAATTTCGGAGACTCCAATGTCAGATTTCTGGAACTTATGGCGCCCTGATGATTTAATGTTATCGACCATCAGATACACGCAGACAAAATATACTTGTTGATATTCCAGGAAAGGAGACAAAACAACCACTCGTTTTTAATGATATAGTCGAGGTTCGAGTACAGGCTGTACAACAGGCGTTGTCGTTAAACCCATCATGCTGGACTCTGGGACATGCAATAACAATTCAGTTGCTGTTTTAGACGATAACGGTTCAGCCTCTTTGTATCTACTGACAACGTCTACGACAGTCAACGCGTATTGCCGTTTATGTACGTCATGTGGTAAAGACAAGATATCTACCTGATGAACTTCGTTGGGTGTGCTGACATAAAACCGTCCATGTTGAATCGTTTTGGGGCGTGTTTTCCTACTAAAATATTAGATTAAAAGCTTGTGTGTAATGCTCAGTCCATATTTTACTGATCTCTCTCTCTCTCTCTCTCTCTCTCTCTCTCTCTCTCTCTCTCTCTCTCTCTCTCTCTCTATATATATATATATATATATATATATACCTCATTTTTCTTGGTGATTCTATCTAGTTGGTTATATTGTTTCTATATATCCCAGGCGTTTGTTTCAAAGTATACACAAAAATATATATATTTTCCAGCAGGCTCCCTTTTAATCCGTTTTTTTTAATTAAAAAAATCCTATTTAAAATATTTTCTAATTTCTTATGTCTAAGGTGTGCGACATTTAGCTCTCCCTCCACCTTTGTGTTAAATAAGTATTGTTTGAGGACTTAACGTAATTTCCCTCCCCATATGAAAAGGATGTATCTATCATATTGTCCTTAAACATATAACATATTTTACTATACATGTGTCTAAGCGACCTGTATTTCGTTCTATTATATTCAATTTTGCACTTTACTACATGTGTAAGTTAGTTCTTAGTTTTTCTAAAATTTGCTGCATTTGTGCACACACACACACACACACACACACACACACACACACACACACACGTCTCTCCTAAAGACACACACACACAAGTCTCTGCTAAAGACTTTAAACGTTTCATTATACGTTCCGGTGAGAGTCTATGTTGGTCCTCGCCAGTTACCTTTTAAAAGAATTTTAGTTTTTGCATTATTTTTTTCATCCTGATGCTTTCCCGAAGTCCATAAACTATATTTCTAAATGTTTGAAAGGATAAGCATCGCAAATAAAATTGGTACAGTCATCAACCTTTTTAATTTGGTTGGTTGGTATGCGTTTAACACCATTTTGTTTGGCTAGACGTGGCGGCTAGTATGTTTGGTGGAGGATGAACCCGGAAGAACCACCGACCCACAACAAGCTACTGGCAAGCTTTCTCACATGCTCACGTTGGTTGATTCGAGACTCGAACTCACGCTGACGGAGGTTAGTGTCAGTGATCTACTAAAGGCGAGCGCCTTAGACTACTCGGCCACCCGTGACCCATTCATAATTTATTCTGTGAATTACGAAAACATTTTTAAATGGAAAATCCACTGATTCACGGACTAGCATATAATAAAAATACGTATTGTTATGTATATTCAATTTGCATTGTTTGTTATTTTTTTTTTCTTCTTATATGCTATTAATAATATAACACTGTATGTTAGACTTGACCTTGTCCAAAATCAAGTTCATTTTCTAATTGACCTGAATCATTGTTTATTTATTCCGTAAAGAACTAATACATAGCTAAAATATTCTCTCTGTGTATGGGTTTAGTATAAGGATCATTATTAATAGAAGTAAACATATTTATTTGGGTCTGGGTCTAGGTTATTGAAATTTCAATATAAATATACCTGGCCTACCTGATATATTCCACATTCTGTACTATAATTTTAGTAACAGACCTTCTAATTATAACAAAGATTTTATCTTGTAAACATTTGGAACTTACCAGATTGAAATTTTTCCATAAGGTTATAGTTTTTTTTTGTTGTTGTTTTTTTTGTGTTTTTTTTTTTAGAAAATGCTAATAGTGAACTGAGGTCAAATACAAGACTATATAATCTTGTTCAAGGAAAAAGTATTTCTTCGTGCTTTAAGATCTGAACAGATTCGATTATATTATTGTTGTGTCCGGTAGTTCATTTGGGCTGCAATTTATTTATTCACATTATTTAATTCATTTTAAAAATTCTTGGACTTATAACCTTGGATTTATAGTGAAATATCAAATAAATATATATTCTTGAACTGTATTATCGTGATCTAGCAAAATACTGTTGGCACATCACCACGATACGGAACAACACAGGCACATCAACACTTCCAGCGTTGGATTTAATTTGGATTTCCACTAAAGATTATTCAGAACTTTGATCATTAGTACTTATGTCTATAATTCTAGGGAAATAAATTATTTGTTTAATTTTAAAAAGCTTGTTACTTTTCTACTAATTATTTTAAGACAATAGAGTGTTAATAGTATAATGATCTAAATCCATGTACATAATGAATGCTATATACAGTAAAATAAATAAATAAATAAAACACCCGTGTCTCCTACAAAATATATACTTTAGCGATCTATATATAAATAACCACGTTTATATTCAAGATTAAAACTGTATACAGTCCGAATTAAAATCACTATACTATTCCGGATTGCGGCCAGCGATTCCAGTCCCATTTAGTAATTATAATTTATGCCTCTAATAATTCGTGATTACATGAGGTGGTCACATGAACCACTTTGTCCGAATATAAAGTATTATCAAATGGCCTATTTTATGCCCCCCTTTTCTACCAACGCCGTCAGATATACAACATACGCACATAGAAGCAGTATGACGAGGAATTAATTGATTGATTTCCTTTGCCAGATCCTGTGTATGATATGTCTGTTTTAATAACCAGATCCGCTCTATTTCGACAGTACATAACTTTGCTAAGGAAGCGGATTTCCGATCAACAGTAATACTCGGTGAGTGAAAAACAATGAATGCAGAATTAAATGAAAATAAGATGGATGCAAGGCCGAATTTTGATAAGGAGTTCGCCTTTGCCAAAAGAACTACATGTCTACGAATAAACCTCGACACCATCCTGAACAACATTGGCATTCTGAAGGCGCAGTGCTCCAACCACACGGGTGAGTTTTCTTCGTTCAATGTTTTTGCCCATAATTTTACTTAAACAATGGGTTGAGAGAACTATGTAGCGCACGAAATACACTTAAGCAGTAAATTTTTTTCGGCTGGTTTTATTGTCTTAACGGCTCTGATTTCTTTAACAACTTCAACCAGTTGTTCTGATCGGTGGAGACTTAAGGTCACTACCATAATAAAGCCTGTAGTATTCCTCGCGCTCTGGGCGTGCGATGGTGGAATTGGTTTATCTATAAATGAATATTGCATGTTGAGTCATGTATGTACGCTTGTAAAATAAATGAAAGAAAAATGTTGATAAATTCTTAGAAAAAAAAAATATGTTTACATTCTTTTGAAAGCCGCGGTTGCTTGGTTGGTGGAGCTTGTAATACAATGATCGTGAATTAGATACCCGTCTAGGCCAGCTTGAGTAGGGTGCCACGGAATGTCATCGAGAAAGGCATTTGGCTCCCATTTCCTTGGCATGATATAGCCAATAATGTGTTTCAGGAGTTGTTCAAAACCTGCCAACCAACCTACTGACTTCGATACGTGACAACGGAAAAAAGGTTGGGTTTTTTTCTCAAGTGTATATACTTCCTGAACATATACTTCGTGCAACCTAAAATAATGTAAACCTTTAAAAAGAATCTATCAATAAATAGCGACGAGGAAGGCAATATGATGTAATTGAAGAAAAATAAGTTGTGAATAAAATGTATTAAAGCAAAATCAAAGTTTCCTTGTGATACTTGATGTGAGACTTGAGACTTTCAGACTAGGGTTTTCCACCCAGTGAGCGGCTTTGAGTTTAGGTTCTTTTTCCTATGATTTATGCTGTATCAAATAATAAATTAGCATGTGCTACCGATCTGCCACGGTATCAAATATTTCACGATAGGGAAGTGAATTATATTTTAATATATTGCAGAGAACTCATTGGCATTATGTTCAACTATTATATTTTACAGAATACGATTGCAAAAATTCTCTGTCTGTCTGTCTGTTTATCTCTCCTGCGACAAACCACGTAGGCTGCAAACTAATGTAGACGGATTATAAGAAAATATCCTTCTCTCCATTTTATGGTTGTAGTTCTAATTATCTGTTTATCTATATATCTATATCTCCTTCTAGCTATGTGCGTATTTTTGATTTTTATTTGATCGCGTAAATGGCAGATACAAGTGTAGAACAGCAAGCAGAGACAAAATGAGAGAGAGAGAGAGAGAGAGAGAGAGAGAGAGAGAGAGAGAGAGAGAGAGAGAGAGAGAACCAGGACCTACTAGTGAGAATTAGGAAATTAGCACAAGTCCATCCAAAAAGGACATG